>PVKA01006594.1:71104-82850 GCA_004027165.1 Ctenomys sociabilis | reverse complement strand
TTGGAAACAACCAAGATGTCCATCACATGAGGAATGGTTGAAAAAGATGTGGTATTTCTATATAATGGAGTATTACTCAGCTATTAAGAATGATAAGCTTGAAGCATTTATACTGAAGTGGATGCCACTTGAACATATACTCATAAGTGAAATAAACCAGACACACATGTGTAAATATCATATAGTCTCCCTAGTATAAAAAGCGAAAAGAAGAAATACAAATGGGAATGAACAACAACTAAAAACAATTGAGTCAGATAAGGCAAAGTGAATGGCACATGCTGCAGGATACTAATCAGCTTTTCTTCTGGATGGTTAACAACCTAAGTTCACAGATCAGAATTGGAGAAACAGAAGAGCCACAAGGCCAGCCAACATTTTGGCCCTAGCCTTTCAAGGTCAGCGAAGACTCAGGACATAGGTGAACCTGTACTGCAACATCATGAAACTCAGTTGAGCTCCAAATTTTCTGAACAAGGAGATTATGGAGCCACAGAGGAAAGAGATCGAAGTTCTATAGTGTGCCTGGGGAGAGTCACATGGAGAGAAAACCTTCTCTCAGGCTCTCACAGAGCGCAAACTGGTCAAGCATTGGCCGTGACTCATCCACATGGATGACACAGACAAAGGATCTACAGAATAAGGTACAGGACTACAAGATAAACCCTGAGGGGACTTCACTGACCTCATAAGAAACAAAAAGTACATGTGTTGGTATATAGGTCTTGCTCTATCTAGGTCTTAACCATCCAGCAGAAAAGTATAAAAATGAGGTATACACCGCGGGGCCATAATAAGTTGAGCTATAAATGGCTATGGTCAACAACTTCTTCAGATAACTCACTATTGTTGTGGAATGCTGGACTGTGTTGGATTGTGTCATCGAGTTCAGGCACCTAAAGTAGTTGAATGACAATGGAGTGCTCATCTTTGACAGGTGTAGACAAAGGAAGGGGTATAGAAAGGGAAGAATCATGATGTGTGTGTATGGACAGTACAGTTGGGATAGATAACACTGTGCTTCTACATAATTCTATGAGAGGCAAGATCTGCTCTAATGGTGGTTGGACAGGATATTATGTTGGCTTCTAATACTATAGACAACCACTAGGAAAATAACAAGGTAGAAAGTATTAATTATTGAATCTTTGATGTAATTCAGGTATAAAAAATAAGATACGTAAACAGCTACATTCTCTTAATTTACTGATAAGAGACATATGCTATAATAATGTCTGTAAGTATAATATCATGTATGCACCTTCTATGATACCAAAACATTATGAAAAGTTTGCAATGTATTAATTTATCAAATCCATCTTGTCAAGATATCTTAAAACTGTCTTGATATTTGTACTTCAATAAAATAAAAATTTAAAAAAAAAAAAAGCCACACTTGTCCTTGAGGTCAAGTTCCCCTGTTACAGTGAGAGTCTGCACAGGGGTGAGAACCTGGCAATAAAGCTGTAATTCCTATGGACCACCAACTCCTTTCACCAAGAGTGTAAACAACACAGAGCTCCTCTGTACCCTCCCAGCTTCCCCTCTGCTCTCAGGAAAGCAAGGCTTAATGGAGGCCTGAAAGGCCAACAGCTCCATTCTCTTTTTTGCTAAAATCTTTAGCAAGCACTGACTTTTTATGATATTAAAATCCTCTCTCTATAGACACAGAGACTCCAGTATATGGAAGTCTAGTATAATGTATGAGACAGGATGAGTCTCTATGCTAGGCAAGTGCTGTAACATGCAACCACAGCCCAGCCCTAAACTCAAGATTTCAGAACTGGTAATGTGGGGAAAAAAGAAGAATCAAAGTATATTAGGTATAGGTACAAATTCCCTATGATGAATGTGACCATTATGTACACCTAAAGTGTATCAATAAATTAATTTTAAAAAACTGGTAATGTGCAACCTGTGCAATGCATGTTTCTCATGTGTACGATATTTCATCCCTTTCTGGTGTCACCTATGTGAGTGTTACCTTTATTGGTGACAGTTAAGTGAATTACTTGTTTAGCTATCATTGGAGCTCTTACTTTATTTCTCCACAGACCAGTGACACTGTACAACTGGGTAACATTCTGTTTTCATCTGAGATTGAAATCAGGTCTTGCTAAGTTGTTCAGGTTAGCCTCCAATTTTCAAGC
This sequence comes from Ctenomys sociabilis, assembly GCA_004027165.1. NCBI lineage: Eukaryota > Metazoa > Chordata > Mammalia > Rodentia > Ctenomyidae > Ctenomys > Ctenomys sociabilis. Next base: position 80,700 of record PVKA01006594.1, on the reverse strand, counting down.
CCCCTGCTTCAGCCTCCTGAGTAGCTGGGATTACAGTCGTGCACCACCATGCCTGGCCTGCTAGATCTATTACTATTTTGTGCAACAGTCACAGGACTTTAAACACTCATGGCAACCTGTTCTGTCAATCTGTGTCAGGATCTCCCACTGCTACCATTTTCTCTTCTAGGGGTTGAAACTAGTGTGGTTACACATGTGCTGAACGACTGAGGGGTGTCCCTAGCCTCCTCCCACCTTCTCTGAAAATAAAGTAGTATTCTTTGATCCTCCTGTCTCAGCTTCCCCAGCACTGGGATTAGAGATGCCTGGTCTTGGTGGTCAGCTCAGCATGCCTGGGGCTATGAGGCCATCATAGCATGTGGACCAGGCATTGAACCTGGTCCCTGCAAATGCCTAAGTAGGTGCTTAGTCTGCTGAGCTATCTTGCCAGCTGACCAGCCCTAAAAATGAAGTTGTATTCTTGAGAGGCACAGGCATGGTGGGCAGGTTTTGGGCCCACACAGCACATATGTAAACTCCATCTGAATTCCTCCTGGTCTCCAGGCCTGTACCATCAGACCTCACACAGACTCCCCAGTACAGAGTGCTTCCTGGTATGTGCTGTGATCACTCAGGGTCCAGGAAAGGTGAAGCTTGTGCCTAAACTGGACTTGACCTCTGGGAAGTACCACTGCCAATCCTAACCCTTTCATGAATGTGAAAAACACCTCATGGCACTGTTCCTGTGACATGACACAGGGCTGAAAGCCACAGGCAGGCAGTGTTTGTGGGCTTCAATCTCTAGTTCATCTCTATGCACCAACTTTCCAATCACACATGGTACACAAAACCTATACTTCCCATGTGCTTCCTACCACCAACCTTTATGAAAGACCAAGATTTAGTAGCTACAGGGTAGATTTAAGTTACATTTTCTTTAAAAACTATGGCATGATCCAGTACAAGGCAGACAGCATAAGAACAACATGTGAAGGCTGCATCAGCTTACCCTGGGTGCCGATGTAAGCATTCTTCTGCTTGTAGCCGTCCATGAAGCTGGCATTGATGTAATCTGTCTGATGGGAAAGAGGAGACATCATTGTGTGCATGGCAGGCAGCATCTGAATTACAAAATGAGGCCGTGGGTAAGCATAATCCCCAGTGTGAGCATACTCTTCCAGTCAGCAGATAGTAAAAGGTGACAGGGCCAACTCAAACCTCACTTCAACAACTGGTATCTACATTCAGAAAGATTAAGCAGACCCTGTCCTAATGCCAGACACAAAATGCACTCAAAATGGACCAAAGACATAAATGCAAGAAACTAAGCTATAAAACTCTGTGGAGGAAATAAAGGAATAACTTGGACCTTGGCTAGGCAAAGCCTTCTTAGCTAGAACACCAAATTCACAACTATAAAAGAAAAGAGATAAATTAGACCTCAGTAAAGCTAAAAACCTTTAGTCAGGCAGAGTGGCACACAACTATAATTCCAGCACTCTGGCAGGCTGTGTCAGGAGAAACTCAAGAATTTGAGCCCAGCTTGGGCAATTTAATAAGATCTTGTTTCAACATAAAAATAATGGCAAGTGTGGTATTGTACACCTATAATCTCAGCACTTGGATCCTGAAGCAGAAGGACTGCCAAGAGTTCAAGGATAGCATAGTGAATTCAAGGCCAGCCTGAACTACATAGCAAGACTCTGTCTCAAAAGACAAGAACTGAGCAAAATGAAACAAATTAGTAAGTAAATATATACAAAAGGGCTGGGAATACAGCTCAGAGCCAAAGTCCTGGATTTAATTCCCAATACAAAACAAAAACAAAAAAAAACCTCTTTTTTTGTCTTTTTCAAACAGGGTTTCACTATGCAGTTTAGGCTGGCCTTAAACTCATTTTGTTTCGGCCTTGAATTCATAGCAATTGTCCTGCCTTAACCTCCTGAGTACTGGGATTACAACTGTGCCCAGCTATTTTTTTAATTTTGTAAAAGTAAAAACTTTTGTCTTTCAAGGGACACTATCAAGTAAGTGATGATCCACAAAATTCACTTATTTGATAAGAAATTTGTACCACCTGGAGTGGTGGCACACACCTAAATCCCAACACTTGCAAAACTGAGGCATGAGGATCACTGAAACTTTGAGGCCAGCCTATATAGAGGCCAACCTGAACTACACAGTGAGACCTTGTCTCAAAAAAACAAAACAAAACAAAACCAAGAAATAACCTTTTAACCTAGAGTAAAAAGGAACTCTTACAACTCAGGGGATGGCTCAATTTAACATTGGGCAAAAAGGTCATTAACCCATATATTTACAGATGGCCAAAAAGCACACAGAAAAATGATTAACATTATTCCACACCAGGGAATACACAAAATCACAACAGATACCACTTCAAGCCCCCTAGAATGCTACAGGTTAAAAAAAGAGAGAAAAAGAAGGCTAGGCATGGTGGCACACATCTGTTGTGAATTTGAGACCAGCCTGAGGTACAAAGCGAGTTCAAGGCCAGCCTGAGCTACTGCACAGAAGACCTGGCAAGCTAGAACTCACCTTCCTCGAGCAGGGTTCTCCACCCAGGGCCACCTGTAGACCCAGGGTCAAGCAGTCACTCTCAGCTAGCCCAGATGGGTGTACACCCTGGAAGACCCAGGTAGAGTCCTTTGTTGGAAGATTCAACTCTGTCACACAACTAATGTGTAAGTAAGCAGTCACACAAGAGCTGCCTCCCTATTTGGAAAAGAATGTCACCTCTTTTTTCCTTTTTCCATTTGTGTATTTGGTATACGGTCTCTCTACACAGATCAGACTCATGGTGATCCTTCTGTTTTCAGCCTCCCCAGCACTGAGATTACAGGCCTGTGACACCATGCCTAGATTCTGTTGTGCCTCAGCATGCCCCGAGGACAGGGCTGGTGCAGTCTGCAGAACCAGGGATCAGACCCTGGTCCCTGTGCTTGCCAAGCTTGCTAAAGCAGGCACTTGTCAACTGAGCTATCTTGCTGGCCTGAATGTCACCTCTTTAAAGGAGACTTAGCTGGGCATAAAGGTACATGCCTGTAATCTCAGCACTCAGGAGGCTGAGACAGGAGAATCAAAGGGAGTTTGAGGCTACACTGGGCTACATAGTAAGTTAAATGTAATCCTGAATTACACAGTGAGACTCTTATTTCAAACAAACAAACAAAAAAACAAAAAAAGGGCCAGACAGATAGCTTAGTGGACTAAAGCACCTACTTTCACAGAGCGCAGTATCCCTGGCATGCTGTGCTGACCCCACCCCTGGGGCACACTGAGACAGCGATTGAAACTGGGCATGGTAGTGCGCACCTGTAATCCCAGCACTTGGGACACTGAAAACAGGAGAATCACTATGAGTCTGATCTACGTAGTAAGATCTGTACACCCTGTAGACCCTGTCCTAAATTTGTAAAAAACAAATTAAATTTAAAAATTTTTTTAAAATAAAAGACTTACTATTGTTTATTATGACAAATATCAGCTTTCAGTACCCTAGTCTCTGACAGCACCTGTCTTTGGGAATTCACATTAGCAATGTCAGAGCGATTGATTACATGTATTAAAACAGAAAATGACCTCAGAGATGAAGTATCAGCCTGAGGGCAAACTGCTACTATACACAGTGTTTGTTCCTCTCCCCAAACTCCTGTGTGGAAATCCTACTCTGCAATGTGATGGTTCTGGCAAACAGACTTTATGAGGGGACTAGGCCTTGAGAAACATTAAGATGCAGCCTTTACAAAGGGGATTAAAGCCCTTGTGAAACAGAAAAGCTCTGAAAATGTCTACAAACAAAGCATACACTAACTGTCTTGATTTTCACATTCCACAACATGTTTTTTTTGGTCTTTTTTGAGACAGGGTCTCACTATGCAGTTCAGGCTGGCCTTAAGCTCACTTTGTAGCTCAGGCTGGTCTTGAACTCTCAACAATCCTCCTGCCTCAGCCTCCCGAGTGCTGGGATTACAGGCCTGCGCCACCACGCCCAGCCACAACATGTATTTTTTAATGCATGTTTCAAACCCTGTTGTAAGTCCTAAATATATACAATTTTATTTAATTAAAATATCAAGCAACAAAGCGAGGAAGAGTAATTCCCAAAGTAGAAATACCACTGGAGTATTTTGTGCCTGAAACTAAGTAGTGTCCAAAAACCATACAAAACCACACCCCAATCTTCTGTTTACTGTGGAAATGAAGCCTTTAACAGTTTTTTCAGTAAGGAAGCCAGAAATCAGTCGTCAAAGTTATTCAGATGAACTACAACATAACTAGAATAGTTTCCTGGTCTCTAGATCTATTTTCTTATGTATTTTCTATTTATTATATGCCCAGCATAGTTCTACAGAATGGACACACAGCAGTCAACAAAACATAAACACAAGCCAATCTGGGAACTCCATCTTTCACAGCATGTATGATGACAATCTCAGGTCCTAGCCATACCCTGAGCTAATACTCCTACCTTCTGCAAGCATCTTGTCAACAGAAATTAAAACTAATGAATTTAGGGTACCAAACTCATCATATATGGTCAAATACAAGGCAATGATCTCTCAAAAAAATCATCCCCAAAAGAATGAGCAGAGAGATATAACAAACGGATATCATGTTACCAAGACAAATTTAAATTTCTTTGCTTTGAAATAATAATAAGTTGAGCTGTAAATGGCTATGGTCGACAATGTCTTCAGATAACTCACTATTGTTGTGGAAGAATGCTGGACTGTGTTGGATTGTGTCGTGGAGTTCAGGCACCTAAAGTAGTTGAATGACAATGAAGTGCCCATCTTTGACAGGTGTAGACAAAGGAAGGGGTATAGAAAGGAAGAATCATGATGTGTGTGTATGGACAGTACAGTTGGGATAGATAACGCTGTGCTTCTACATAATTCTATGAGAGGCAAGATCTGCACTAATGGTGGTTGGACAGGATATTATGTCGGCTTCTAGTACTATGGACAACCACTAGGAAAATAACAAGGTAGAAAGTATTAATTATTGAATCTTTGATGTAATTCAGGTATAAAAAATGAGATACGCAAACAGCTACACTCTCTTAATTTACTGATAAGAGACATATGGTATAATAATGTCTGTAAGTATAATATCATGTATGCACCTTCTATGATACCAAAACATTATGAAAACAGTTTGCAATGTATTAATTTATCAAATCCACCTTGTCAAGGTATCTTGAAACTGTCTCGTTGATATTTGTACTTCAATAAAATAAAAACCAAAAAAAAGAGACACGTAGAGTCATTGTGAATGAAGTTCCTGCTGTCCCTGCATGCTCCCACATGGGCAATACTACCCTTTATTCTCTAGATAGTCTGAAGGGAAAAAATAACTTATTTTTAATAACCCTTTTTCAATAGAGTTTTATATATGCCATTTCAGTTAATTTTCACCAATCTTGAATGATAGGTGGTTAAAAACAGAGATACTCCAACTATACAAGCTCAGAAACTGGGCTATCAAGAGAGGGTGAAAAGAGGCAGCCAAGATCACTCAGCTACCTCAGTGAAAAGGCAGGACTGAAATACTAGCATCTGCTTTCGCAAAACTGAGTTTGGTATTCTTTCCTATTATGCAAATACATCACTCAGATGCAAACATATTTCTCATTCTCAAATCCCAACAGCTGTAATGCACAAGGGCTGTTTCTCAGGCTGCAGATCTGTTGAAGGACTTGGGCAGAGCAGTTGGCATGCAGTTTCCTGGTCAGATGCTCTATTGCCCTTGCCACATGCAGGCAGCAGCAGTGCTCAGCAGTTGGTTAGCAACATGGGCAGACTCTTGGGTCCAGCCTGGACATTCTGAATTGGAATGATTGCTTTTACCACATGCTAGGTGATTCATGTATAGGTAAAGTTTGGCAAACCATAGTGCTGGCTGTGCCCATAAAGATAGTCATTAACAGAAAAAAATAAATAAAAAATAAAGCACCTGCAAGCAGGGGCAAGGGCTTAGGATTCAATCCCCAGGGCACCCTGAGAGAGTGATTGAGACTGGATGTGAGAGCAAGTGCCTATATTCCCAGCTCTTAGGAGGCTGAACACAGGTGGATCACTACAAGTCGTGAGACCCTAAACACCATGTAGACCCTTCCCTAAAATAAAAAAAAAAACTGCCCTAATATTTTAATAGGTTTTTCTGATTTATAGTGCTTGCCAGTGATGATACTCTGATATTTAAAAGAAAATAAAGACAATGGCCACAGCAAAACCATGCTAAACGGACTTTTTTTTGGCAGAACCAAGGATAGAAAGCAGGTCCTTGTGCTTGCCATGGAAGTGCTTACTCCACTGAGCCATCTCACCGGCCCCTGTTAGAATGATTTTAAAAGTGGTAAAAATGATGGCTCATGCACTGATGTTATAGGTGAAGAATACAATTTTGCTAAATATCTGGGGTTTGTTTTTTGTTGTTTTATTTTTTTTTTTTTTTGTGGAACCAGAGATTGAACTTAGACCCTTGCACTTATTCTACTGAGCCATCTCCCCAGCCCCCTAAACATCTGTATTAACACGTGTTATTTAACAGTACAGATGTTGAATTGATACACTAAATAAGATAGTCATCTGCTGTTTTATCACTACCCCTACACATTTAGGTATCCAACAATGTCTATAACATTTTTCATACATAGATGGGAAAATCAGTTATTTAAAATCAAAGTTACTTTGTCCATATGCATACAAACTCACACCAACTGAACTGGACCGTATGATCATGCCTTTAACTTTTTTTTTGAGACAGATTTTTTGTGTAGTTCAGGCTGGCCAAGATTCATTATCTAGCCTAGGTTGGCCTTGAACTCACAGCAGTCCTCCTGTCTCAGCCTCCTGAGTGATAGTAATATAGGCTTATGCCACCACACCTGGCTTGATCATGCCTTTATAACAAAGCAGGAAGAGAAGAAATAAACTAACATTTACTAGCACCCACCATATACTAGACCTTTTTTTTGACGGAACCAGGGATTGAACTCAGGCCCTTGTGCTTGCCAGGGAAGCGCTTATTCCACTGAGCCATCTCCCCAGGCCCATATACTAGACCTTGTATTGTGGGCATTCATTCATAAGTGGACATAGTGGTGTGTGTCTATGAACCCAGCACTCTGGGAGGCTGAGGCAGAAAGATGGCAAAGTTTAAAATCAGCTTGGTCAACTTGGTGAGCAAGTGTCTCAGAATTTAAGAAATGGTGAGTGGCTAAATTCATGTACTTCTATTTACCTGTGACTCGGAACTATGGGCAATCTAGGATCAGAACTCAAGCCTCACCTTCCTGGCTCAGAATCCTTTTTCATTCTATTGCAGTAATGGTAAATCTTTTAGAGGCCAAGGGCCATGTGAAAGCTCAGACATGTCATAGCTAATGAGTCATGTCTTGTGTTGCTAAGAGGTGCCAATAGTTCTTCTCAAACATGTTGTGGTACATACATGTGCTGTCATCCTATGCTGGACTGCTGGGGTGACGGCTCACAAACCAACAGAGAGGGCCCTGCATGGCTGCTGCAGCACATGTGAAATAGTCTTCCACCAATGTATTATAGTATTATAGCTTCCACTGTGGAAGAAGTTGACTTCCCTACAGTGCTCCAAACAAGACTGTATCTGTCTACCTGAGTGTGGCCACTTCGTTTTGTCAGCTTCACTCGAGTTTGGTCCAGGCAGGGGACGTCCCCATAGCGATTCTTCTCTAGGTTTCCTGGAGACCTAAAGGAAATGAAATAGAAAGGAAAACTCACTGTAAAGCCTCCATGTTCAATTCCCAGTATCAAAAGAAGTAGGGTGTGTGTGTGTGTGTGTGTGTGTGTGTGTGCGTGGGTGTGTGCCTACATATATATATACACACACACACGTGTATGCGTAGATGTATGCCTACATATACATACACAAGCCTGGCAATGTGAAGGCTGAGCATCAATCACTGCTGGGGTGGGATATGGGAGTACACTCTTGGGTGTACATGGCTCTACATCATTTAGCTTCATTTTCTTTTGGCACTAGGAATAAAACCTAGGGCTTCAGGTATACTAAGCATGTGAGCCATACCCCAGCCCTGGTTCAGCCTTTGTGTAAGTATACACTGCATACAGAAATGTGAGAGGAGCCCACGTGCACTAGGATGGAGGTCTGTCTATTGGGTGTGCTGCTATAACAAATAGCCAAAATAGTAAAGCAGCGCTGGTTGTGGTAAGGAGTGAGTCTGGGTCAGATCTGGAGGTGTGTGTTAGACACAGCAGTCCACAATGTCAGCAGCAGAGTGGCAAAGGCTATTCTAACAAGGTTCAGAGCAGAGCTTGAGCAAAAGCCTTGGTCTCAGAGAATTAAGAGGCTATAATCAGAATGCAAATAAAGGCCTCTCTGATCAGGAACAATACCAAAATCAATCTAGATGCACATAACAATTTCTATTAATTATTTATCAAAAGTTATTCAAGGGCCAGCCAAATAGCTCAGCAGATTAAAGTGCCTGCAAGCAGGCACAGGGGCCAGGGGTTCAATCCCTGGGCCTGCCATGCGGGTCCCGCCCCCCCTGGGGGGCATGCTGAGATAGCAATTGAGACTGGGTATGGTGGCATGCACCTATAATCCTAGCTCTTGGGAAGCTATGAACAGGAGGATAACTATGAATAGGATCTAGTAGTGAGACCCTGAACACCCTGTAGACCCTTCAAAAGATGCTCAAAATCACTTTCTTCCTCCTTCTCTCTTTTCCTCACTCTGTATGTACTGGGGACTGGGACCCAGAGCCTCACACATGTAAGGCAATCAAATCCCTTTTTAAAAAATTGTATTTTGAGCTGGGCATGGTGGTACATGCCTCATAATCCCAATACTTGGTAGGTTGAGGCAGAAGGATTGCTGCAAGTTTGAGGCCAGTCTGAGCTCCACAGTGAGTTCAAGGCCAGTCTGAACTGTATAGTGAGACCCTATTTCAAAAACTAAAATAAAATTGTATTTTGAGACAGGGACTTATTAAATTCCCTAGACTGGCCGCAAATTTGCAATCCTCCTGACTCAGCTGCTCAAGTAGCTAGAGAACTGCAGATGTGCATCATTATACTCAGATAAAATACATCTCTAAATTCCATTTTAACATGATGGACTGGTAACTCAAGAATGACTCCACTCCAGACGCCAGACTTAAACAGCAACAATGGAGACATCAGCAGACATTTTAACCTGTTTTGACAGAAAAAGCAGATGAGTGGAGTTGGCTGACTTGACCAAGTGCAAGAAGTTAGGACCTAAGAAGGAAGTAATGAGAGACAAAAACTATCCACTTTAGAGACCCCGCATCCTGGAAGGTAATGCAAGACAAAAGGGTAAAACAGAAAGGAATCCAGCACTCAGAAGACTGAGGCAAGAGAGTAGCTGCAAATTTCAGGCCAGCCTGGGCTACATAGTAAGTTCAAGACTAGCCTGCACTGCATAGCAAAACACTATCTCCAAAAGACAAAAGACCTCCACTACAACCAAAAAAAACACAGAAATGGAAATGCAAATGCATCACGATTATAATCACTGCCCCATTCTCCCTGTTCTTTTTTTTTTTTTTTTTTTTTTTTTTTTTT
>PVKA01006594.1:27167-71004 GCA_004027165.1 Ctenomys sociabilis | reverse complement strand
GAATAGAGTGCTCTTATCTAGAGAAAGTGATAAGCTACCAAGAAAAGAACTGTCATCAGGAAGCTGTAAACATAAGGCTGTAAAAAAAAAAAAAAAGTAAAAACTTTATCTTGGGGTATTGTTTAGTGTTAGGTCACTTGCCTAGTATGTGAGAGGCCCTTGATTTGAATCCCAGCCCAGGGCTAAGTGTCTAACCAGCTGTCTGATCATTTCAACTCTATGTAAACAGCTTCTCAAAGGATCCCTGTCCTAAGTGAAAATCAACATCAAGGATCTCTAGATAATTAAGGGAAAATCCTTAACGAAGGGTGCTAATTCAAGCCAGCACACTGGCACACACCAGGGGAGGCTGAAAGTTCCAGATCAATCAGGGCAATTTAGCAAGCCCCAGTCTCCATATAAATAAAAAGAGTAGGGCTATAGCCTTGTGCGCCCTCAGTTCAATCCCTAGTATAGATAAAAAAGGGCTGGAGGGGTAATTAATTTAAATACACATGGAAGAGCCTCGGAGATAGCTCCCAGTGCTCCATGCTGGCCCTGAAACCTGGTATGGTGGTGTGCACCTATAATCCCAGGGATAGGGAGGCTGACAGGAAGATCACTGTAAGTCTGAACCGAAGGTACTGTATCCCCCCCCCAAAAAAAAGAAAAAAAAAAAAAGCATAAAAGACACTCAATAAGAAAAATAGATTTCTAAAAGGCTACAGTTAATATCTTCAAAGAGAGAAGTACTGGGCTGGCCTGATAGCTCAGTGTTTTAAAATGCCTGCTTAGGCAGAGTGCAGCGGCTGGGGTTTGATCCCACAGGGCACATCGAGATGGTGATTGAGACTGGGCATGGTGCGTGTGCCTGTAATCCTAGCACTTGGGAGGCTGAAAACAGGAGAATCACTACAAGTCTGATCTACATAGTGAGACCTAGTAGATCCTATAGACCCTGTCCTAAATATAGAAAAAAAGAGACAGAAAAGTACTGTCATATGTGAAACAAGAATAGGATGCTTTGAAAAGGGAACATCAGAAGATAAACACAGGGCAGGCAAGATAGTGGTCTTTTAAAGCGCCTCTCAGGGACCGCAGTTCGATCCCCAGCACCACATGCCATGCCAGCCCCTCCCCCCCGGGGCGGGCTGAGCTGACCCCCCACCTAGGCAAAAAAAGAATCCGTGATGTGTAGCGAGACACTGTAATAAATAAATGAATTAAAAAAAAAAAAAAGAAGATAAACACAGTTAAGAAGTAAAAATTCTTCTGGGCATAGTGGTGTATGTCTGTAATTTCAGCACTTAGGAGGCTGAGGCAGGAAGATGGTTGCAAGCTTGAGACCTGCCTGGGCTACAAAGTGAGCTCATGACCAGCCTGAAGTGCTTAGTGAGACTGTCTCAAAAAGATCGGAAAAAAAAGAAAAAACTTTATCTTGGGGTATTAGTGCTAGGTCACTTGCCTAGTATGTGAGAGGCCCTTGATTTGAACCGAAGCCCATGGCTTGGTGGGGTGAGCATATGCAAATCAGGAACTTCAACATATCAAAGTTGTAGAATTTTCTCAGATACAAACAGAAAGGAAGGCTGCTGCCTAAACTGTCACTCCTCCTTTCTGCTCTTATTCTGTTGCTATGAATAGCTGCTCTCTGCTGTGTACTACTTTGCCTTGGAACCTGCTGATTATGGAATGAAACTTCTACAAACTGTGAACTACATAAACCATTCCTTCAAAAAAAAAAAAAAAAAAAAAAAAAAAAAAAAAAAAAAAAAAAAAGGAAGAAGGGCCAGGAATATAGCTCAGCAGCATAAACACCTGTATGGGAAGCACAAGGTCCTGAGTAAGAAGAAAAGCTCAAAAAAAAAAAAAGTTGGGTGGGGGCTGAGGAGATGGCTCAGTGGAATAAGTGCTTCCCTGGCAAATGCAAGGGCCTGAGTTCAATCCTGGGTTCCAGGGGACAAAAAAAAGGGCCGGGGAGATGGCTCAGTAGAATAAACGTTTGCCTGATAAGTGCAAGGGCCTGAGTTCAATCCCTGGTTCCACCAAAAAAAAAGAAAGGTTAGGCATGGTGTGCACACCTATAATCCCAGCACTCAGGAGTTCAATGTCATCCTGGGCTACAATGTGAATTCAGGGCCAGCCTCAACTGCATAAAACCCTGTCTTTAATTTTTTTTTTTTTTTTTTTTTTTTTTGTTTTGTTTAAAGGAGAGAAAATCTAAGAAAATAGAGAATTATTCCAGGAAAGAAGTCAGCACACTGGATAGGCCACTTGTATCTGTAAATAAAGTTTTATTAGAATACAAAGCACATTTGTTTATATACTCATTCACCAAATACATGTCACTAGTGTTAATTACTTGCAACACAGTTCCAATCTAATATATTTACTGTCTGCTCTTTACAAAAAGAAAATGTATGGGGTTGGGGAAATAGTGCAGTACAATAAGCACCTGCCTGGCAGGTGCAGGGTTCTGAGTTCGATCCCCAGCACCGAGAGAGAGAGAGAGAGAGAGAGAGAGAGAGAGAGAGAGAGAGAATAAATGCTAATTTTTCCTCGAGCAGGTGATAGCAAACCTAAGGCATGTGTGCTACAGTGGGCTGTCTGTTACTGTTAAAAGCTCTCGTAGCCGGGCATGGTGGCGCATGCCTGTAATCCCAGCACTCGGGAGGCGGAGGCAGGAGGATTGTTGTGAGTTCGAGACCAGCCTGAGCTACAAAGTGAGCTTAAGGCCAGCCTGAACTGCATAGTGAGACCCTGTCTCAAAAAGACAAAAAAAAAAAAAAAAATATTAAAAGCTCTCAATGGTTCACCATCACTGCTTCTAGGAGATCCAACCAGACTGCTAGGAATAGTCTAGAGAGAGACACTGCTAATAAGTATAAGGAATGGAAGTACAAAAAAAAAAGTAAGAAAAAAAAATCCATAGATGGGGCCTGTAGTATAGGGCTTCTCAAGAAGGAACAAGTCCTAGCATTAAAATAAAAAATGTCCTAGGGCTGGGTGTGGTGGTGAACACTTATAATCCCAGCACTCAGGAAGCTGAGGACTGCCAAGAATTTGAGATCACCTTGGGTTATACAGGGAGTTCAAGATCAAGGCCAGCCTGCACTACATAGCAAGACCCTGTTTCACCACTCTCCAAAAAAATAAAGTACTAGAAATGGAGAACAGAGGCCTTCAGATTAAAGAATTCATCAAGCACATAACATCATGAATTAAAATAATGGACACACATCAAAGTGTATCACTGCAAAAATTTTAAATTTACAAGGAGATTATCTAAAAATGTCTAGAAAGAAGAAAAACATAACAGATTAGTTAAAAGAACTGAGAAGGAATAGAACATTGCTATAAAACTCTGAGATAGAATTATTTCAAATATACAAATCTGTGCTTAGCAAAATGTACAAATGAAGAAAGAATAAAATATGAGACCAAGAAACAAGATGCAACCAGGAAAGAAGGGAAACTGCAGGATGAAAGAGAAAGTGCAGACCAAGGATAACTAGCTACAGTTTAGACTGGAGCCAAAGAACACAAAGTTCTGAGGTCAGGTCTCCAGGGATAAAATGGAACCAAATGATTATCTGATATATTTGACCATTCGGAAAGTAATGACAATATAAAATAAATGTTACACAGCAAAATGATGAGGACAGATACACAAAAAGCTAAAAGGAAATGAAAAAACTAGGTAAGTCCACAAGAAACAAAAAATAGATTTGGTAACATTAATATATTTGATTTTTTTTAAATTTTAATTTAATTTTGTAAAGGGTCTCACTAAGCAGCTTGAACTCGTAGTGATCCTCCTGTTTTCCGCCTCCCCAGTGCTAGGATTACAGGCATGCGCCACCATGCCTGTACTCAGCGGCCAGCTCAGCACATCGAGGGGTGGGGCTGGCAAGGCATGTGTTACTGGGGGTCACATCCTGTCCCTGTGCTTGCCTAAGCAGGCACTTAGTCCACTGAGCTATCTCTTGATCATGTCATAGTAGGTCACTTAAACTCTGTAATAAAAATTGAAAGCTGTATGTAAACAATTACTCTTGATTTGATTAAAATCATGGCATACTATAAAGCAAGCATGGTAGCACACACCAGGAATTCCAGCTCCACAGGAGACTGAGGCCAGAGGATCATGTTTGAGCCTAGCCTGGGTAACTAAACAAGATCTTGTCTCAAAATAAAAGGCTGGGGATGTAGTTCAGCACCAGAACAACCCTTGGGATTCAATTCCCAGTTTAAATAAAAAAAGAAAAAAGAAACAAAGCATATAGTTACAGTGGGAAAATAGAAAAAACAACAACAATAGAATGGCATTAGAGTAAATATCTCCCACAATGAAAAATCAACAGAGGGCCACTGAGATAGCTCAGCAATCTAAAGCACCTGCTTAGGCAAGTGCAGAGACCACATGCTGTGCCAGCCCCACCCCTAGGGTAGGCTGAGCTCAGCACCAAAAAGAAAAAAAACAAAAAACAAAAAAAAACAAAGAATATAATAAGCTTCTTTTTTTTATTGGCGGAACCGGGGATTGAACTCAGACCCTTGTGCTTGCCAGGGAAGCGCTTATTTTATTGAACCATTTCCCTGGCCCCTACCTTTTTAACTTAAAATTATGGAAAAAAATATAGGAGGACAGTTATAGGAGTGAAAAATGAGTTGGGTGTGATGGTATATGCTTGCAGTCACAATCGTCAAGCTATTCAGCAGGTTGAGGCAAGAGGATCCCTAGAGCTGACAAGCTAAAAACCAGTTTGGGCCACACAGTGAGACCTAGAATTTAAAATGAAACTACAGGGGCCAGGGAAATGGCTCAAGTGGAATAAGTGCTTCCTTGGCAAGTGCAAGGACCTGAGTTTAAATTGCCAAAAAAATAAAAATAAAAAAAAAATAAACTACATAGTAGAACTGCAGGACAGGTAGAGAGTGGTATCCATTTCTTCACTGTTTTTTTGTTTGTTTGTTTTGCACAACCGGGATTGAACTCATGCCAACTTACACGTGCCAGGAAAGTGCTTATTCTACTGAGCCATCTCCCTGGCCCTCTTCACTGTTTTCTTTGTACTATTTAGTTTTGAAAAATTATTTGCATGTATTGTCAATGTCAACATCCTGGTTGTGATATAGTTTATAAAGATGTAAATAGGGGAAAAGCATGAAATTGGTAAACATGATCTGTGTAAATTTCTTCTTGTAACTGCATATGACTCTACAATAACCACATAATAACAAGAGTTTAATTCTGAGAAATGCAAATCAAAACTCATTGAGAAGGGCTGGGGAGATACCTCAGTAGAATAAGCGCTTGCTTGGCAAGTGCAAGGTCCTGAGTTCAATCCCTGGTACCGTCAAAAAAAGAGATTCTATCTCACCCCAATCAAAATTGCTATCACCAAGATCATAAAAAGTCACAAATGCTGGGAAGACCTTGGGGAAAAGGAACCCTTTCTCACTGCTGCTGGAAATGTAAAATTAGTATGGCCACTATGGAAATCAGGAGAGAAATTTCCTCAAAAAACTATAAATAGAGCTACCCTGTGAGCCAGCCATACCACTCCTCGGTATACATGCAAAGAGATTAAGGTCAGCATACTATGGGAGACCTGCACACCCTTGCCTATGGCAGCACAGATCACAATGACCAGGACATGCCACCAGCCACATGATCATCAATAGTAACAGACAAAAGCAAATGTGATACACACCGTGTACTTGGCCATGAAAAAGAATGAGATTTAGTCATCTGCATAAAGATGGATGGATCTAGAGATTATGATGTAGAATGAAACACACCAGACTCAAAAAGACAAATATCGCCTGTTCTCCCTAATATGTAAATATACTTCTTTTTTTTCTTTTGGTAGTACTGGGGATTGAACTCACAACCTTGTGCTTGCCAGGCAGGTGCTTATTCTACTGAGCTATCTCCCCAGCCCTAATATGTGAATCTAAAAAAAATGGTTAAAAAAATATATAAATATATATATATATATATGACAAAGAAGTAGAAGGGAGAATTCCCAGACAAGACAAAGGGGGCCAGATGGGAGAGGGGTGTGTGATGGTGGGTAAGAGGGGATAAGTATGATCAAAATAGACACTTTTTTTTTTTGGCAGAACCAGGGATTGAACTCAGGCCCTTGTGCTTGCCAGGGAAACATGTATCCCACTGAGCCATCTCCCCAGCCCCCAAAATACACACATTGAAAGAAAAAAATGTGAAACTTGGAGGGAGTAGGACAAGGGGCCTGGGCCACATAGTAAATTCAAGGTCAGTGTGAACTAAATAGTGAAACCCCTATCTCATATAAGTCCAAAAAATGGTATGGGGGAGCAGACAAAAAGGGAAAAAGGCTTTTTATTCCCCAGACCTGTGGGCTACAGTGAATAATTGGGTATTTAACTCAAAACCAGAGTCCTGAGGAAAGTAGAGCTCTCCCACGGGGGGTAAGCACTTGTGAGCCTTGTAAGACAGTCCTGCTGCTGATAAGGACCCTGGGTCTCCTCTATGAAGTAAGGACTCCACCATTCAACAGAGAAAAAAGATGGAGAGCTGTCTCGTCAGACAAGGCATGTTCTCTCTCATGCAGCAGCTGGCTTGGGTGACACCAAGCAGACAACCCTAATCTGAGTAAGCATTGAGGCACTGCCACCACCAGGAATTCCTGACTGCACCCTCCCTGCTCTTAGGCACCTCCATTCGAGACGGGAAAAGAATTTGATATAAACAGAGGTCCTAAGGAGACAGTGGGGGACAAACTGTGTTCAAGGAAAGCACCATCCCCCTTTCTTATATATACTCTTTTCCCTTTCACTGATTTTTTTTTTATTTTTTTATTTTTTTATGTATTATTGAGGATTTGAACCCAGGGAACTCCACCAGTGAGCTAGTTCCCCAGTTCTTTCTTTAAATTTTAAGACAAGGGTGTATGTTGCCCAGGCTGGCCTCACATTGGTGATCCATCTGTATCAGCTTCTCAAGCAGCCGGGACTACAGGCAGGTGCCACAGCACCTGGCACTGCTCCTACTGTCTCTGCATTCCCCCCCAGTGCTTGGCATCAAACCAATGGCCTTGCACATGCCAGCTCAGAGCCCTGCCACCAAGCTCTGTGCTCTAGGCCCCGTGCACTTTTCCTCTGCCTACTGGCTTCTGTCCCAATCATTGCCACTCTTGTACCACATTCCCCCCAGTCTAACTCATTATTTTCCCTCTTTCTTTTGCATCTTCTTCACAGACACTGAGGAATCATGAGAATCATGAAGCAGACCCCACACTCCCAGTCATGCATTACATACAGGAGAACTGAAAAAGGAACAACTATGTCACCCAGAGGGGACTTCTGGCCAAGGTGGAACCTGAGCCTGATATCCACTGGGGCAGCCTCCCTAATTTCCAACAAACCAAGCTCACAAGTTGGAAAGAATGAGATTTTTGCTGCAATTGATTAAAACCTAGTAAGGGATATTAGAGGAACATGATAAGAAAACAACCTACTTCCAACAGCAACAAATTAGTCATGAATCAGAGTTACATATTAGCAGATGGTTTGAGGTAGGATTTAGCTAAAGAAAGATCACAAGAAGTTAAATTTCTAATAGGCAATTACTCTCTCTTCTGACCTTGGATTCTTTAAAATGCACCAGCGCATCCTCTCAAGATGTTGCATTTTATTCTAACATTGTGTAATACTCTGGGGAGAAACTGAACAGATCAGAGCTCACACTGAGGCCAAGAATAGAGAAGCCCATTTTTTCTTTAATATTTGTGTTTCAGGAAAATACCCAAAGATGTGTCTGTTATTATAGGAGTCTAATACTGGCACCAAAGACCTTCAGAACTGACAGCACAGGGCATGGCAGCATGCACCAGAGGAGGAACTAGCCTTTCTGAATGAGAGCTGTCACTTATGATGGCACTACCTACCACAAGGAAGAATCTCTGTCAAGGATAAAGTGTGCCCACCAGGGGCAGCTCAGAGACCAATGGTCCTACTTACATGGAACAGTGAAAAGTGCCAACGGGATTCTCCCGACGAATGTCTTCATACTCTTCATAGATCCCCCGCTTTTGCCTAGTATTAACATAGTCCACCAGCTCATGGATAGTCATGGCGTGGGGACCTGGAACATGTACTGAGTCCCAGTCTAAGGCAGGAGGGAAGGACGATAGGATGATCTCATCGAAGGGATCTGGATGGCCGTTCACCTGGGGCAGGAATTGGAAATTCCACGTAGCGAGGTCGATTCTAATGTATCCACCCAGGTTTTCTGGAAGGCACTCCCTGGGCAAGTGCTGGGTAACCTCAGATGTCTTTAATATCTGAATCTAGAAGGCCAGAAAGAATCATATGAGTACAGGAGAGGGGAGCAGTACACAGCTAGTGAAGAACGAATGTGCTTGCTCTAGTTTTGGGGAATGGGATGAAACTGGCTTGAAATATGTAGCATGGTGAGAAAATATGCTGAACGTTTAAAAAAAAATTTAATTTGTTAGAATAAAGGACATATTACCATTAATACCCTCCTCTCCCAAAAATACTTCCCTTGCTTCAAATATACTTATCCCATTGTTTTTGCTAATCTCTGAAGCAGTTCTGGAAGCTTCCTTTCATGAGCGTCTTCAGTTTTACTATTAACTCTGCCTTGTCCTGAACTGATTCAGGATGCTGACCTTTTGGCACAGCAGGCCCAGGGATTGAACCCCTGGCCCTTGCATCTGCTTGCAAGTGCTTTATTCCACTGAGCTATTTGGCCGGCCTTCTCCATAGTCATTTTTTACTTTGGGGATGAGTCAGTAGTCATGCAGTACCACAGCAGGTGGATAAGGTGAATGAAGATACATAATAATGTTCTTACAAGCCTGCCTTTCTGTTTGAGGGTACTTGGCAGAACCATTCATTGTATTTTTTAATCAGACTTTCTAAAGACACAAAAAAAGATTTTTAGTATATAGTCAGACAGTGGTAAAAATGATGAGTAAGTGTGTTTGAAGTGAGAGGGAGTATTTAAAGGGGGCTTAATGATAACATATCTTTCACTGTAGTAAGTTTAATTCCAATTTAAACATTCACCATGTACTTTGATCACCCTTGTACTATGCATAAAAGAAGCAGACTGCAATTCATCTGCCTCAAGTTAAAAATCCTATGAATTTTCAAATAAAAGTCTAAATTCACACAACACCTAAAATTCACTCCTGGAATTAGAAGCCCTGGTACAGAGCAGGGAAAAGGGATAATGTGCAAAGGCTCCTCCTAGTAATGAGTCTGCTCAACCTGAGCACATGCTAGCACTCTGCTCTCTCGCCACGCACAATGCATGGGGAATGGTTATTTTTGTTAGCCTCTAAGGCAACCAGTTCCTGGCCTCTTCAGTTCCATTCCATTCTCAGCTCAGTATGGGTGCTCAGAGAGATTTCTATATACACAAGACAAGGCTAGCCCCCAGTGCAGAGAAGGTAGGAGAAAAGTCCTAGGTAAGTAATCATGATACTTCATCCTGCTCTCTGCTTTGACTCAGCCATTCAGGGCTCAGACAGCCTTATGGAATCTCTGTGGGGCAGGAATGCTGCCTCTTCTTAGAAAGCCTTCCTTTCCTTCTCTGACTCTGCAGGAAGTCCTTACTGACAACCTAAGATTCTCTGCTAACCTGAAGCAGAGCCTGGTCCTCTGTCCTCTCTCCACCCTCTCCCCTGTGCTCCTGTTCCTTCTCAGGACCACTCCATCCTTGCCTCTTTCTCCTCAGGGTAAAGACAGTCTCACTCAGATTTAATTCCCAGGCCCCGCCAAGGATCACGTGCTCAATGTATTCTGAATTTAGACATGCATTCACAAGTCCCATGATTCAAATGCAAGATATGCCTAAAAAGCTCCTCGAAGTACTCTCTTAAGAGATCTTTCTCCTGTTGAGTCACAGTCCCTACGTGCCCTCTACAGTACCAAAGTCTTCACTTATCCCTGTACAACCCAAGTCACGTCAGTCACAAAGACCTGCATTGCTCACTTAACCTTGTAATTCCTTACCACAATCTCTGGAACTAATATTCAAGACAAATTCTTTTGTAATTTATCCCATTATGCCAATGTTTCATAATTTTATCTTGCAAATAAACAATCAATAATCCATAATCAATGGCTGAACTATAACCTTTTCAATTCTGAAACACTCAAGAAGTTGAATAAAACTTAAGTAATTTGAGACACTGTTAACAACGGGAACAATGAGCTTTTTAAGACAATATGACAGGAAAAAAGTAGACAGAGATATGCCTACTTTGAAGGAGTTCCTCTGAAATGCTACTGGTAAAAGGAATAGAATGGTGCTTACAAGTGAACAAATTCTGTATCAGAATAGCTAATGCAATAGTATTAAGTGCCAACTTTTGATTCTTGTTTCTTGGGTTTTTCTGAGGCTAACTGGAAACCCAGGCTTGTGCATGCTAAACACACACTCTATCCTGGAGATACACCCTTACATTTAAATGCTGGGAAATGGTGAAAGCCTGTGCAACTCTGGGCTACCCACTCCTGGACTCCAGCAGGATACTCCTCTGTGGAGGACAGCTAGATGCTCCTGACCATAGTACCTGGGAACCTGAGAGCTGTCTGCCAGCTGATGAGTGAAGAAAGAAAGCAGGGAACAAGTCAGTAAAGAACACAATGTGCTCAGGAGCCAAGCTGAGAAGATCTCAGGAAGGTGGGAAAGGAGTTGGCAGGATTTTAGCAGTAGAGACAGGATACTCCCAGGTGGGCTGGCTCTCCTTACCCTCTCCCGCACTTTGTCCTTCAGGAGAAGGCTGATGATGGAGTAGGGCACCCGGAACCAGATGGGTGCGCCCACAATCAGCACCTTTTTCAAGCGGGCTGGAAATGCTCCCTGTGGGGAGAGAAGTAACGGTTTAAGTCTCCCAGAACTAAGGACTCCAACAGCTCAGTTTTGCTCTTCTGTACTCCTCATAGGGAATCTAATTCAGATTTTGACAGCTACAGGGAACATGGTTAAAAGAAATAAATTAGAGGCTGGGGAGATAGCTCAGTAGAATAAGTGCTTGCCTGGCAAGCAAAAGAGCCTGAGTTCAATCCCCAGTTCTGCCAAAAAAAAGAAAGAGAAATTAGAGTCTGATTTACCCCTAAAAATAATGTTAAATCATGCTTACTATAAGCTTTACAGAACAAAAGCTGTTAGCTTTTCTTTCCTTTTTCTTGAACTTTTAAGATGGCCTCACTAGGCAATTCAGGCTGTTTTTTAACTCACTATGTAGCCTGGGCTGGCCTTCAATTCACACCAATACTCCTGCCTCAGCCTCCTTAGTGCTGGGATTACAGGCATGTACCACCACACCTGGCCTACACTAACTTTTCTGATGAGCAGTTACCTAACATACATGAGCCTACCTGCATCTACCCTAGAAAGTTCGTGTGTGTGTGTGTGTGTGTGTGTGTGTGTGTGTGTGTGTGTATGGTTCTGGGGATTGAATCCAGGGCCTTGACATGAGCTGCATACCCAGTGGTTTTTCTGAGATAGGGTCTTGCTAAGTTGTCCAGGCTGACCTAAACTTTTGATCTTCCTGCTTCAGCCACCCAGAGTGCTAAGATTACAAACGTATACCACTACCATGCCTAGCAATTTGGGCTTATAAAATTTTTGGAGGAGCGCCGGGCGTGGTGGCGCATGCCTGTAATCCCAGCACTCGGGAGGCTGAGACAGGAGGATTGTTGCGAGTTCGAGACCAGCCTGAGCTACAAAGTGAGCTCAAGGCCAGCCTGAACTGCATAGGAAGACCCTGTCTCAAAAAGACAAAAAAAAAAAAAAAATAAATAAAAAAAAATAAAATTTTTGGAGGTACTAGGGATTAAACCCAAAACTGCACATGCTAGGCAAGCACTCTATTATTGAGCTACATCCCAAATCCTTTGTTTATCTTGAGACAGACTCTTGCTAAACTGCCCAGGCTGGCTTTGAACATGCAATCTTCCTACTTCAGCTATGCAACCAGCTGGGATTGTAACAGTGCATACTGTTCCCAGGTCCACTTATTAAACTCAAGGGAAAATTAGATTATGAATAAATGGAAAATCTTCCATAACCTTTCATTTAGTCTGATGTCTGCATATGCATCATGTATTTTTTTCACTCATTTATTTCTCTGGGTATTCATTTAGTCAATTAATAAATAATCTAGACTGGAGGTGAAGCTAAGAATTAGGTACATTGTTTAGCACATGCAAGGCCTGTGCTCAATCCCCAGCAGTACAAATTAAGCAAATGTCTAGATAAATAATAATGATCTGGTGCACATAGTAACAAAGAGGTTCAAAGGTGACAGATGGTTCACCCTAACCTGTGGGGCTCTGCATCACTCAGCTGTCAATATCCTGGCTCTGCTGGGAACAGTATTCCATGCACTAAGCTGGCATTCTAAATAAAGCAGGTACTCTGGGTAAAAATCTCCTACTCTATTCTTGTTGAACCTACTCTTGTTGCCACTTCCATGAGCCTAATTCTCAAGCTGGTGTGTTACTCTCTGTCCTGCTCTGTTACTCTTTAGTTATGTAGTCTGGGAACTCATGCTCCCTAGTGGAGAGTACACAGCACCCACAACACCAGCAAAGGTCTCTTTACTAAAGTCTGAGAACCTTTATCTCTGTCATTAAAGATGCAATAATTTATTTCAGACCCTAAATACGAAAAGCTCCTTTAAATGCCACATCAAAAACCAATTCTGGGCTGGGGAGACAGCTCAGCAGCATAAGTGCCTGCCTGGCAAGCGCGATGGTGCCAAGTTCAATCCCTGGTACTGCAACAACAACAACAACAAAAAAACAGTCTAGAAAGCTGGGGGTTGGGTGGATGCCTGTAATCCCAACACTTAGGAGGCTGAGGCAAGAGGATCACTGTGAGTTTGAGGCTAGCCTGAGCTGCACACTGAGTTCAGGGCCAGGATCAGCCTGAAATACAAAAGACGACTCTTTTTTTTTTTTTACAGGCCTTGGGGATGTAACTCAGCAACATAGCACTTGCCTTGCAAGTATGAGGTCCAGAATTCCATTTCTGGTACAACACTGCTCCCCGCAAAAAAAAAAGTGAGTTCAAGGCCAGCCTGAACTACTAAGTGAAATCCTATCTAAAAAACAAAAACAGAAAAAAACCACAAATAGAAAAATAGAAAATAGTGGGATGAATATACTAAAAGAAAATAGGAGTACCTTTAGGGAGATTAATGACAATGTATCTTTTACAGGAATTATTTAAACATTCCTCACATTTTTTGAGAATGAAATTATTTAGGGGGAAATATGACCTTTAAACTGAACAAAATGTCTGAAGTTTACATTATCCCTAAGTCTTTATAAAAAGGAAAAACCCTGACCACTGAAAGACAGTGGATAGCATCCTCCCTGGCCTTACCTTCAGCAGATTGAGGACTTTCTTGCCAAGATCCAGCTCAAAGTTTGCATAATTAGAACCACACATGTCATAGATAAACACCAAACCATTCCTCTGAGTCTCAAAGCTGTAAACCAAGCATTGAACAAAAGCATTTATTTATTGCAAATATTTATTCAAACCAATGCAGATCCTTACTTGCTTTTGACTTATAACTAGAAAATTATGAGGAAGAAATTATTAGATTGAACTGTTGATAGGTAGCAACAGTTTTTATACCTATTTACGATTGAGTAAACACATTCCTGTACCATATTCATCCTGTGGGAGGGTGAGGGAAGGGAGTGCTAGGGATCAAACTCAGTCTACCACTGAGCTATATCTCAATCCTTTTTATTTTCTCAGGATTCACTAAGTTGCCCAGGCAGACCACAAACTTGTAACCCTTCTGCTTCAGCTTTCCAAGGAGCTAGCATTACAGGTATGCAAACCATCACTGACTTTTGTCTGTTTGAAACAAGGTCTTGCTATCTAGTCCAGATTGGACACACTATGTATCTTCAGGAGGCCTCGAACACACTATACATCTTAGGGCAACTTCAGACTTATATTTCTGCCTCAGCCTCCTGAGAACTGAGATTACAGCTATGTACCATCATGTCTAGCTTTTTCCCCCAACTTTATTTTTATATTTTGCATTTTAGGGAAGGGTCTACAGGGTGTTCAGGGTCTTGCTACTAGACTGGACTCCTGATTCTCCTCTTTGCAGCCTCCAAAACTGGGATTACAGGCATAACCACCACGACTAGTCTCAATTGCCATTTCAGCATGCCCTGGGGGCAGGGCTGGCATGGCAGGCCTGTGGATCTGATCAAACCCCTGGCTCCAATCTGCTGAGCTATTTGGCCAGTCCTTCCCCCACTTTATTCTTTTAATAAAATCCAAGACAGAAGGACCTACCCAGGAAATAATATGTCAAAAAATTGCTAATTCTAGCCAAGCATGGTGGTACAAGTGTGTAATCTCAGCCTTCAAAAGTAAGGCAGGAGCTGCAAGTTCAAGGCACTTACATTACATAATGAGCTCAAGCCTAGTTTAAACTACAAAGGGAGATCCTGTCTCAAAAAACATTAAAAGAAAATCTAATATTAGCATAAAATCAGTGACATCACAAATTACTGTGACTGGTAGCTGGGCAAGGTGATATACACTTATAATCCTAGGGCTCTTGGAGGCTAAGGCAGGAGGATCGCAAGTTTGAGCCCAACCTAGACAACTCTGTGACTTAGCAAAACCCTGTCAAAATAAGTACTGACAATAACTGTTATCAAAATTAAAGAATGTTATTTATGACAGGTTGGAACAATAAAGGAACCAGTGAGCAAGCTGGGCCTCAAAGCAAAGGCAGGATTCAGTGAAGTTGAGGGCAGAGAGGCCATCTGGTGCAAGGCAACATGAAAAAGGAGGCTTTCTACTCACTGGGAAGAACTTTTTTTTTGAGATGGGGTCTCACTATGCAGTTCAGGCTCACCTTGAACTCACTTTGTAGCAGGGGTGGGGCCTCAGACTTGCAGCAATTCTCTTGCCTCAGCCTCCTGAGTGCTGGGATTACTGCTGTGCACCACACATTCAGCTACTGGGGAGAATTTTTACTTGGAGATAGGGGCTACATTTATTTATCATATATTATTGGCTTCCTCAGATAATAAACATCCATGACATTAATATTACATCACCCTGTGTGGACTTCTTGTGGTGTCCACACTCATACTAGAAGGGGTAAGATCTGGTCACACCTTTAAGAGCATTCCCACTCTCCAAACCTTTCAAGGAGGAAGCTTAATACTGGATTCTTAGGGAAAAAGGCTTTCATTCATTGTAGAGAAGCATTTCAAAATATTTTTATTCTGCAAAGGAGATCTAATGATCAGTCACAGGAAAGATGACTGAGAAATTCTATACTTCTGCTTGGGAAGCACAGGGCAGTATAGATTACCGGTCCTGACTCCCACCCCTTTTTTTTCAGGACCAAGGACTGAATCAAATGCCTTCACACTGAACTACATACACAGCACTCTTCGCTTTTTACTTTTGTTCTTTGGTACCGGGACTCGAACTCAGGACCGTATGGCTGTCAGGCAAGTACTTATGCCACTGAGCTATCTCCCTGGCCCCCCTTTTAAATTTTTTTACTTTTTTTTGCAGAACTGGGGATTGAACTCAAGACCCTTGCACTTGCCAGGGAAGTGCTTATTCTACTGAGCCATCTCCCCAGCCCTTTACTTTGAGAGCGCCGAATCCTAACCACTAGACCACCAGGGAAGCTTCAGCCCTTTACTTTGAAACTGGATCTCAAAATATTTTGTCCAGGCAATATCTGAACTTGGCAATTCTCCTACCTCAGCCTCCCAAAGGGCTGGCATTGCAGACAGGTGGCACTATACTTCGCTACAACTTTTTCTCTTTTTTGTCTTTTTGTGATAGGCTCTTGCTACTCAGTGCAGCCTGGCCTTGAGCTCACTTTGTAGCCCAGGCTGGTCTAGAATTCACAAAAATTCTCCTTCCTCAGCTTCCCAAGAGCTGGGATTACAAGTGTCCACCAGGCCTAACTGATTTTCAACTTTTTTTCTGCAGTACGGGGCATCAAACTCAAAAAATTTGCTCTTGCCAGGCAGATGCTTATGCTGCTGACCTATCTCCTTGGCATAATTTCTTTTTTAAATTTAATTTTAGCAATTGATAGTGCTAGGGATCAAACCCAGGGCTTTGCACATGCTAAGCATATGCTATCACTGAGCTCACTAACCTGGAGGGAGAGGACATGATTTAGGCTAGTTCTTTTCTTATACCTGTTATTATCATAAAAATGTTTTTGCAAGGCTGGGAAGAGTGGCACATGCCTATAATCCCAACACTCAAGAGGCTGACACAGGAGGACTGCTGCAAATTCAAAGTCAGCCTGGGCCACATAGTGAATTCAAAGCCAGTTTTTTTTTGTTTTTGTTTTTTTTTTACCCCGGCCCCCAAAGCCAGTTTTAAATGACAACTTTTCTCTTTCAGAATAATACCGTGCAATGAGTGCAGCTCTAGCTCCAGTTGAGCATCAAGAGCAAAAGTTAAGGAGCTGGGGAAATAGCTCAGCAGTCTAAGTGTCTGCCTGGCAACTGTAAGGACCTAGGTTCAATCCCCAGTACTGCATGCCATACCAGCCCTGGAACCCTGGGCACGCTGTGTCAGCCACCAACCAAGTATGGTAGCACAATCCTGTACTCCCAGCGCTGGAAAGGCTGAGACAAGAGGATTGCTAGGAGTTCAAGCTGTGTAGCGAGACCCTGTAGCAAATAAATAAACAGATAAATAAATGATTTTAAAAATTAAAAAAGAAAAGAACACAAGTTAAGTGCTACGAGGTGACATAACCAAGGCAGAGGCCCACCTTGGATCACTGCCAGGCTATGTTCAGCCTGGAAGCCTGCAGTTTAAACAGACTGGAACCTCAGTGGCTTTAGTGCTCCTGATCTCAGTCCTCAATGCAGCCTTTACACCCAAAGGATCAGCGGAGATGTCAAGAGCTGTCACTGGTAAGGAGGAGCAGCACCCAGCAAGGAGGAAGTAAGGCAGGGGCACAGCACAACAGTGCTGGGAAGAACAGGGAAAACAGGACTCAGGACTGTGAGGCTCCATGTGTGATGGCTAGACAAGACCAGGTAATTGTGCCAGCACCAGAAACAAAGTTCTCTGGCCTTCAGGGTTTTTTGGTCTATAGACTGTCATCTCATCTAACCTGGAGGGAGAGGACATGATTTAGGCTAGTTCTTTTCTTACACCTGTTATTATCATAAAAATGTTTTTGCAAGGCTGGGAAGGGTGGCACATGTCTATAATCCCAACACTCAAGAGGGTGACACAGGAGGACTGCTGCAAATTCAAAGTCAGCCTGGGCCACATAGTGAATTCAAAGCCAGTTTTAAATGACAGTATTCTTGTTTTCAGACAAAGAAACTGAGACCCCAGAGGGATTGCTATGTTTTGTTTCTCCTTCTTAAGTATTGAACCTCGGACCATGTACCTGTTAGGCAAATGCTCTTACCATTGGGCTACCTTCCCAGCCCCTTTTTTTTTGAGGCAGATCTCACTGAGTTGCTTGGAGTAGCCTTGAACTTCTGATCTTCCTACTTCAGCCCCTCAAGCAGCTGGCATTGCAGTTGTATCCCATCATACCCAGGCCCAGAGGGATATGTGTGTGTGTGTGTGTGTGTGTGTGTGTGTGTGTGTGTGTGTTCATATGTTTGTTTCTTTGAGTCAGGGTCTTACTAAGTAGTTCGGACTAGCCTTGAACTCACTATGTAGCCCAGGATGGCCTCAAACCTTTTGTGATCCTCCTGCCTCTGCCTTTCCAGTGCTGGGAATACAGGCATGTGCCACCACACTTGGCTCCAGGAGCTCCTGATAGCAGCAGCAAAAAGAATCAACAATGGTCATTTTCTCTTCTCTTTCTTCCACGACATCATTCTCAATGCACTGCCAATTGTTGACAACTGGCTTTCTCAGCCTGTTATCCTGAAACAGAGCTGAGGTGATAAAGACACAGAATATCCAATATCCTGATAGCACCTTGAAACATACCACACCCCAAGAACACAGGCTGCTGCTACCGATAGCACCAACCAGTGCATATCCTCAGACAGGGGAAAGACACTGGAGAATTTAATCATGTCAAAACATGTCACTTGCCTCTCTGGATGTGGACCACCTACAAGATAACAACAGTTCTCACCTATCAACAGCCCTGTCCAGCAAGTAAAACAGTGCCTGAAGGACCACATGTTGGACTGACTTGTGGGGATGGTGCAGCCTGGCAGTGAAGAGAGCGATGGAGGCTCCTGTGGGGTCCCGTACATTCTAGAGCAAAGAAAGCAGGATATATTCAAAAGTTAAATGGGAAATGCAACCGACACAAAGGCTTCTACCCTGAAGAACACTTGCTGCAGGGTGCTGGTAATGCTACCTGGATCTGCCTCTTCTCAGAAAGAGAAGGTTAGAATCATCCCAGGCCTGATTCTCTCACTGTCTACTGAACTATATTCTTGTGGCAAGGAGGAAAAAAAAAAAATCACATTTTCTTGGGTCTTAAACTGTACAGCAAATTTTGCACGGGCCTTGTAACTAACTAATCTGTCATGCACAATGGGAAAACAGCAACAAGAAAGAAGTATATGACAGAATCCTAGTTCATTCTCACTGAGAGGCCCAGAGGTCCTAATAAGTAGACTTCCACTAAACAGAACAGGATGTATCTTATTTTAGCACATAGATACCAACCCCAAGGCCCTGTCTAACCTTCATGGACCAATGGTGAAATTCTTTTTTTTTTCTTTTTTTTTGGTGGAACTGGGGATTAAACTCAGGCCTTTGCACTTGCCAGGCAAGCGCTTATTCTACTGAGCTATCTCCCTGGCCCCCCAATGACGAAATTCTGTCAATCTACTATAGACCAGATTCTTCAAAATTTGACTATTGCGCTATTACTTGTAATTATAATAACTATGGTCAATAACAATTCAGTTATTGCTAGAACAATACTGGGCCAAGCTGCATGGCTACTTTATTTATTTATTTATTTATTTTTGGTGGAACTGGGGATTGAACTCAGGCCTTTGCGCTTGCCAGGGAAGTGCTTATTCTACTAAGCTATCTCCCCAGCCCTACATGGCTACTTTACATCCACTCCAGACTGTGGCTAAGGTACCCAGGAAAAACATCCAAGCAGGACAACACCTATAAAAGGCAGCAACTAGGCACAGCAAGGCAAGCCCATCAAGACTCACTAGGATGGTGAACTTCCCACTGAGGATTTCAGAACGGAGGGGTTCTTCATGAGGTTTCAGCTTTACGATGCCTTCCTTCCTTCGTGTCTCCTGAAAAGGAAGCACAGTAAGATGAAGATATGAAAACAGTGCACATCTAAGGCCAGTCTCATGTGACCCCCTGGATCTCAGCAAGAAAAGTTGACAGCAGAAGACAACTGGGAATTCTCTTGGAGCCTCTGCCTGTATCAGCCAAATGTTACCAGAATTCCTATCTAAAAGAGCCAAGGGAGCCAGGAAGATGGCTCAGTGGAATAAATGCTTCCCTGGCAAGAGCAGGGGCCTGAGTTCAATCCCTGGTTCCATCAAGATAGATAGATAGATAGATAGATAGATAGATAGATAGACAGACAGACAGACAGACAGACAGACAGACAGACAGACAGACAGACAGACAGACAGACAGACAGACAGACAGAGATAAGCCAGGCATGGCGGTGCACCTTTGTAATCCCAGCACTCTGGGAAGCTGAGGCAGGAGGATTACCACAAATTCAAAGCCAGCCTGAACCACATAGTAAGACTGTGTGTTCAAAAAAAAAAAAAGCTAGACATGGTAGTACATATTCATAATCCCAGCAGTTGGGAGGTGAAGGCAGGAGGATTGCCATGAGTCTGAGGCCAGCTTAAGGTACACAGTAAAACTCTGTCCCAAAAAAAAAAAAAAAATCCCTATGTAACAGTAAGAGGTAGGGGGTAGAATCAAAGAAAATTCTTACATAAACACACAGCAGCACTGACCTTGCACTTAGAAACTGAGATGGGGACCACTTCTGTGTGGAGCTTGCATTTACATACAGCTGCTCGGCTAAGGCCTTCCGGTCTTGGGAGCTTCCTCCATTGACCTCCTCTCCAACTGCAGCCCTGAGACTTCCCTCCATTCATTTCTGCACTGGGTTCTCCATGCTCACTTTCAGCCCCCTTATTCTCACCCCACTGCAGTGTGATTTCCTCCCAAGCCAGCCACTGTGTTCTGAGTTCCTGCTGCAGCCACCATGACCTTCATGTCATTGACCCAGTGGATATTTCAAGTCCTCTCTTTACATGACAACCCTGACCAAAAATATTATCTTTCTTTGGAGGCATTTGATATCTCCTACTCTGTACATCATGATGAGAAACAAAACCAAACCCCTCTCTTGTTACTGTCTCCTATACTTCTAAGTTCCCTTTCTGGGCATTTCTTTAATTATGCAAACACTTGAGAGTAATTACCATGTGCCAGGCACTGAGCTAAGTGCCCAGTGAATAAAACAAACCAGGTCTTTGCTTATCATCTTCTTTGATCCATTCCTAGAATCAAATTCAAGTGCCTTTGGAGGTAGGAGCAATGAATACTACATTAGTGGTAGATCGAGAGAGAGAGCAGGCCCTACCCAAAGTGTTCTAATACAATCTTTAGCACGATACTGGACTGAATAAAGCACAAAGTCTGAGGTGAGCATTGTACCCTATACATTTTGGGTACCTTACATCCTTTTCAAATGACTTCCATCCTTCCCATGGCTCCAATATCTTGTTCTTTCAGCATGCTCAGATCTCTATTTTCATTGCAAAGGGTTATTTCCCTCGGTAGTACTGGAAGGTGAAACCAAGGCTTTTGTACTAAGCTATACTCCCAGTCTTTTTTTATCAAGTTGGTAAACTGCCAGGCTGCACTCCTCCTGCCTCAGCCTCTGAGAATGCTGGGATTACAGGCATGCACTGCCACACCAAGCTAGACTAGGGTTCTTTTCTAAACCCTATGATCATATTCTTGCTGTTTCCAGGACATAGCTATTTAGGTAACCCAAAGGCACCTCAACTAAACTCCTGCCTCCTTTCCATGCACTTCAGGGAATCACTTCAGCAACACTGCTGCCATTTGCCCTATGCCATGGTGGGTCCTGAAGGATCCCCTAGGGACTCACATGCTCAGCACAAGCTCAGTGGAAGGGGACTGGCCAGAGGAACTGCATTCATCAGGACCAACTCCCCTAGAGCAGAGTGGAAGGTCTGCGGGGAGGCAGACCTGGTTTGCTCCTGTGCCTCCTCCAAGGCTGGCCCTTCTGCCATACCATTTGTGGATGTTTGCCTCCCAAGTAAGGACTAAATTTCTAAAACTGTGAGCCAAGATAAACCTCTCTCCCTTTAAGTTGGAAATGGGGCATTTTGTCCCCATGACAAGGAAAGAGACAATGATACCCACTCAAGTCAGACCCTGGAATCCTTGACCCTTCTCCCCTCACACAGCAGTTTCAGCAACGTGTCCTGTCCATGTTACTTCTAGAGGCTATCTACCTCTCACCCTGTGCTCTCCCTCTCCAGCTCAACCTTCTCACATATTCTGCAAAGCAATGATGAAATATATACAGCATACAGATGACCACTTTACTCCACTGTCAGTGTCTTCACAGTCTCTCTGACCTTTACTTGCTGTAAGTTCAGACTGGCCTTCAATTCACTATGTACCCTATGCTGATCAAGAACTCATGGTAGGGGCCAGGGAGATGTCTCAGTAGAATAAGCACTTGGGGCCTAAGTTCAATTCCCAGTTCTGCAAAAAAAAAACCCCAAAATAAACAAACAAACAAAAAATTCATGGCAAACCTCCTGCCTTAGCCTCCCCAGTACTAGGATTACAGGTCTGAAATACCACATTCAGCCAGTGTTTTTCCAATAATGCTGCCAAATAAGAAATCAAACATAAATACAAAATCAAATGTTGTGAATGACAGCTTCGAAATGAGCCCCCTAAAAAAATTAAATAAATAAAAAATAAAGTAGGGCCAGCCAGACAGCTCAGTGGATTAAAGTACCTGCTTAGGCAAACACAGGGGCTGGAGGTTTGATCCCCAGTCTGCTGTGCTGGCCCTGCGCCTAGGGTGCACTGAGACAGTGAATGAGACTGGGTGTGGTAGCACACATTTGTAATCTCAGCGCCTGGGAGGCTGAAAAACAGGAAGGATTACTTTGAGTCTGATCTGTGTAGTGAGACCCTATACTAAATACATAAAAATAAAAGTTAAAAAAAAAAGTAAAGGACTGGGGAAATAGCTCAATGTTCTAAGCCCCTGCCTGCAAAGCACAAGGACCTGAATTTGATCCCTGTACCACACGCCATGCTGCCTATAACCCCAGCACTGGGGAGACTGAGACAGGAGGATCACTGAGTCTAAGCTACATAGTAAGACTTTGAACCAAATAAATATTTTTTTTTTAATTTGTTTTAAACAAAAAATGCTGATGGAGCTCCATAATACACCAGTACTGCTAAGGTAAGGTCAAAGCATTACAGTTGCCCCCTCCTGTTTCTCCCAGAGCTAAAACCCTTTTCCCAAACTACCTCAACTTAATAAACATCTGAATGCCAGGTCTCAACAATTCCAGGGGAGTCAGTGGAGCAGGTGCCCGGAGCCAGCAAAGAGAACTCAGACGCCAGCAGAGCGCGCCAACATCCAACACCAGGCCAAGGTCAGGCTTCTTTTCAGCTTCAGTTCTCACAATGTCTACACCAAATTCAGGGCACCGAAGTGAGGTTTCTAGTAGCTACTCCTAGACCCAGCTATGTCCAGCATTCCTGGACACAGATCGACCTCTGGTGGGGCAGGAGGACAGCAAGAGAAGCCCAGTGCCACAGGCTGCCCACCCCAGCCACATACTCTGTAGGAGTGGAAGAGCTCGATGGCCCTGAGCACATCAAACTTCCTGGCCATGAGGAACTTGACGGCCACATTCCAGGAGAGTGGGGAAACGTTGTACTGAACGGTCCACTTGTTAATCTCTTCAAGAAACTGCTTGGTGGCCTGTTAAGCAAAGTAAGAATAATTAGTAAGATGAGAACATAATCTCTGAACCAAAAACAAGTAGGGAAAAACTATTACTGTTTCCCCAAGTCGGACTGAATCCCAAGTTTACCATGAGGTAGGCAGTAGGGAGTGAGAGACAAAGGAAGAAACAAGTCTGAAATCAAACAGTTAAAATTTATGAACACAATAAGGACAGAGCCACAGACCCATTCAATCGGCAGGATTTAGCAGGAATAATGCAGGGGTAACAGGGCTCACAAATGAGATGTAAATTACTGGCTCCAAAGCCAAACAAACCAAAGCAGCAGAATTTTGTGTTTTGTTTCTTAAGGGAAAGTGGCTGGGCCCTCTGAAGGCCTCTTGCATAATGCAGTGCAGTGCAGCAGTCCCAGCTGCTGCTTCCATAGCCAGCCAAGTGGACACAGGAAAACAAGAACAGAATGGTTTTGCCTTTAGAATTAACAGAACTATTTGACAGCAGCGAAACTATTAGGGAGAATTTAACAAATCCAAAGGCCAACTGTTCTTTGTGCTCACTGACCCCACAGGACCTCATCAGGCTTTATGCATGGGCCACTCAAAGCCAGCACACCAGAGCCTCCTGGACACCAATGGAGTTCTGGACAGAGGCCCAGGGGAAGGAGCTGGTATGGAAGAACGGAGGACATTCTCATCTTCACCTGTGTCTCAAGCTGGTACAAGGCCTCCTTTCTAGAACTCTTACTAGCCCCGTTCCTGCTTGCATCACAACCCATTTCTAGTCCACTTGAACTGCCCCTCTGTTTCTTCTAGAATAATTTAAATAAAGATTTTGAGGATGTACATTTGATTTACTACAAGTTTTCTACATGGCTATTCTGTCCCTTTCATCCAAAAACTTCTCAGCTGGTAGTCTTCAATGTGCTCAAACTGATGAAAATTCTGACCTTTAATCATATCTCTACTACCAGTCAAACTAATTATGATATCAAGAACCTATTATTGAAAAAAAAAGAACCTACTATTGGGCGGGGATATAGCTCAGTAGCACAGTGTCTACCTGGCAAGCACAAGTCCTTAGTTCAATTCTTGGTATAAGAACAAAAAACCAAAAACTACTATTTGTTAAACTAAGTCTCAGGTTAAGAAAAATAAATCAGGAGAAGGACCTGAGTTCAATCCCCGGTTCCACAAAAAAAAAAAAAAAGAAGAAGAAGAAAAAGAAATCAGAGCCAGGGGGAACTACCTGCTCAGTCCCCCCTCCGGTCCCTCTCTTGGACAGGAGCTTTCTTTCCCTCAATAAATATATTCTGCTCATTAAAAAAAAAGAAAGCAGGGCCAGCCAAATAGGTCAGCAGATTAAAGCGACTGCAAGTAGGCACGAAGGCTGCATTTAGCGGACCAGAATGACAGCCATTCCAAGTGTGACCTTTCTATTACACATTGCTATCTTCAGTGCAATTGCTTCATTCACAGATATCAGCTTATATAGTCAGGTTGAGTATCCTACCAATTAACTGCTACTTTCAAAAACCTGCTGATGTTTCTTGGGATCATTGCCTTGTCCATCTTGTCCCTGTCCTGTTTCCCAGCTTTTCTCCTTACCCTCTCCTTGTTGTCCAGTCCTCAAGTTCTCACTTTCCTTTTAATTGTTATACCTATCTATATTTCTTCTTTTGATTTCTTAAACTAGGGAGACTACAATATTTACACATGTGGGTCTAGTTTATTTCACTTATAAGTATATCTTTGAGTGGCATGCTTTTAAATATAAATGCTTCAAGTTTATCTTTCTTTATAGCTGAGTAATACTCCATTGTATTAAAAATATCACATTTTTTTTTTTTTTGTCTTTTTGACACAGGGTCTCACCATGCAGTTCAGGCTGGCCTTAAGCTCACTTTGTAGCTCAGGCTGGTCTCGAACTCACAACAATCCTCCTGCCTCAGCCTCCCCAGTGCTGGGATTACAGGCATGCACCACCATGCCCGGCAAATTTACTTTTTTTTTTTTTTTTTTTAATGGCAGAACTGGGGATTGACCTCAGACCCTTGCGTTTACCAGGGAAGTGCTTATTCTACTGAGCCATCTCCCTGGCCAAAAAAATACTACATCTTTTTCAACCATTCCTTATGTGACAGGCATCTTGGTTGTTTCCAAGATTTGGCTATCACAAATTGTGCTGCTATAAACATAGGTACACATATATCACTATGATATGACATCTTCAGTTCCTCTGGGAAAATTCCCAGTAGGGGGATAGCTGACTTGAATGGGATTTCCAGTCTTAGTTTAAAGTTCCATACATCAATACTTGATGGAAAATACCCATTCCACATTATGCCTAAGATATTTGATATTTTGACAGATAGTGATGGTATTAATCAGCTTCTCTTCTGGAGGGTTAACAACCTAAGTTTCCAGATCAAAAATTGGAGAAAAGGAAGGGCTGCAAGGTCAGCCAACATTTTGGCCCTAGCCTTTCAAGGTCAGTGAAGAATCAGGACACAGAAGAACCTGTACTGTAACATCATGTAACTCAGTTGTACCCCAAATTTTCTGATCAAGGAGATTATGGAGCCACAGAGGAATGTGATCAATGATGTATAGTGTGCCTAAGGAGAGTCACATGGAAAGAAAACTTTCTCTCAGGCTTTCACAGAGAGCAAATTGGTCAAGCAATGGCCGTGACTCATCCATATGGCTGACACTGACAAAGGATCTATAAAGTGTGGTACAGGGTTACAGGATAAATCCTGAGGGAACTTGACTGACATTATCAGATACAAGTTACATTTCTTATTATATAGGTCTTACTTTATCTTGGTCTTAACCATCCATCAGAAAAGTACAAAAACGAGGTACATAAAGTAAAGCCATATTAATATGCTGAGCTGCAAAAGGCTCTAGTCAACAAACTCTGTGGATAACCCACTACTATGATGGATTGCTGGACTGTGTTGGGAGTGTTTTGCTGAATTCGAGCACCTATAGTATTTATTTATTTATTTATTTTTGGCAGAACTGGGGATTGAACAAAGGCCCTTGCATTTGCCAGGGAAGTGCTTATTCTACTGAACCATATCCCCAGCCCCCACCTGTAATATTTAGATGCCAATAGAATACCCATCTGTAACAGGACTAAACAAAAATAGGGGATACAAAGGAAGAACCATTTTGTATTTGTATGCACAGAATAGTTAGGATAGATATACAGCTATTTTTGCTTAATTCTATGAGAAGAAAGATTTGTACTAATAGTGTTTAGACAGGATATCCTGTTTGCTTCTTGTACTATGGATAACCACTAAGAAGATAACAATGTAAAATGTATTAACTATTAAAAATTTCCTATTAATCAGCTTTGTAACTGTATCATTGATATTTGTCTCTCAATAAAATAAAATAAAATTAAATTAAATTAAAAAAAAAAACAAAAAACAAAGGCTGGGGATTCAATCCCTGGGGCCTGCCCCAGGCCTGCCATGCAGGCCTCCCACTCCCCACCCCCCACCCCTGGGCAGGCTGAGATGGCAATTGAGAATGGACTTGTAGTGATCCTCCTACTTACAGCCTCCCAAGAGCTGAGCTTACAGGTGCACCACCACGCCCAGTCTCAATTGTACTCTCAGCGCCAGCCTAAAGATAGAAACCCCAGCCCCTCTGCCTGCTTGCAGGTGTTTTAATCGGCTGAGCTATTTGGCCAGCCCTAAACATGAATTGATGATTGACCTGTGTGTATTTTTTTATTAATTAATTTAATTTATTTCATTTTATTTTTTGCGGTACTAGGGATTGGACTCAGGATCTTGCACTTGTCAGGCAAGCACTTATTCTACTGAGCAATCTTCCCAGCTGACTGACACCCTGTAGACCCTTTCCTAAAATACAAAAATAAAATAAAATAATCATACAAAAATGAGGTTTGCTTCAAAAAGGTGTAAGACCAACTGCCTATGTGACCATGGGCAAGGTAAACCTCGCCATAGTAATTTTTCAGTTGAAAACTAGGAGGGGAATAAGCAATGATTTATTTCACAGACTTGGGAAGCACACCCAACACATAATCCAAACTGTTTAAACAACAGACTAGTTTCTACAGCACCGCCCCCCATAGAGCCTCTGGTCCACCCCCATTTCTAGGAAAGGTCAAGGGAAGAGTCTTAGAGGCTATGCCTAAGCTTCAGAGCCTTCCAACTGCAGCACAGCAGCTTATACCACCAGGGCAGCACAGCAAAGCCAACTGGCACAAGCAGGGCAAAGCCCTGAAAAAATCTTTCAGATCCCTGTAGCCCTGAAACACATGAGCCAGACCAGAGCAAGGAGACCCAGAGAAGACAGCAGTACAAACCCTAAATGTGCCTCAATAAAAAGGCTTCCTGGCTTCTGCGGGGTGAGCAGTTGGTATCAGAATAAGGGATTATGGAAAGAAGAGAAGTGGGTACACAAAGACCCCAGGGAGAGAACTCAGTCAGGAGGTCTCCACAAACTCTTGTAAATGGAATCTGTTGGTGAACATTATAGCTTTTCAAACCAGCCCTCTAGTGGGCTCCTCTGATATTGCTAACAGTACATAGCACCACATTTGTCCACATGGCCTAGCCAAATAAATCATGTTTCTAATAAAAATAACCAACAACCCAGCTACTCAGGAGGCTAAGGCAGGAGAACAGCAAGTTTGAGGACAGCCTGGACAACTGAGACCATCTCAAAATAAAATTGTTTAAAAAAGGACAGGGATATAGTTTAGTTGATGAGTGCTCCCCTAGCATGTGTGAGGCCCGGGTTCAATTCCTACTATGGGGGGAGGAGAGAGGAAATAAAAATGAACAGGTAAATCAATGAATCAGTTGGACAGGAAAATCTAAATGATGAGGAAGTAACTGGAGTTTATCATATATCAAACTGTAAAGATGACTTTTCACAGATAAACCCTGGCCAGACAAGATAAAGGTTGTCAGGTTTCACATACTTCTTTCGAAGTACATCTTGTCTTTTGTTTTTGAGAAAGGGTTCCACCATGTAGTATAGGCTGGCCTTGAACTTGACTGGCTTTAAGCTCATAGCAATTCTCCCACCTCAGCCTCTCAAGTGCTGAAATTACAGGCTTGCACCACCATGCCCAGCCTTTTCATTTTATTTTATTTTTGAGATAGGGTCTTGTTATATAGTCCAGATCAGCCTCAAATTTACAGCAATCCTTCTGCCTCAGCCTCCTGAGTGCTAGGATTATAAGCATGCCCTTCCATGCTTACTTGCCTTTTTTTTTTTTCTATGAAACCTTATACTGCAAAGTTCATATCCTGTAGCTCCCAAGGACTGCTGCCTTGAGGTGACCTCTGTCCCCTTGATGTCAGGATGTTATTGTTGGCTCTCAACACGGAAACAATTCCTCGTGGATGGCCTTACATGCAGAGTCCTGTGTCCTGTAAACAGAGCTTTGATATTTACAGACAGCACACAAGCCACCTACTCTGCTCAGCTTGGATTTACCTCCTGTCACATCAACAACATCCCAAGCATGACCCAGTCATATAGACCTGCAATTCAGCTACTTGGAAGATGAGGCAAGAGGGCAAAAAAACTGAACACTAGCCCGGGCACGTAGGGAGACCCCGTCTTAAAATTAAAAATAAGAAGGGTTGGGGATATAGCATTAGAGAACTCTACTAGTATACATGAAACTCTGAGTTCAACTGCCAGTACTGTAGGGGTTTTTTTGTTTTTGGTACCAGGGATTGAATTTGAACCTTGCACTTACCAAGCAGGCATTTATGCCACTGAGCTATCTTTTCAGCCTTCAATTGCCAATTCTGAAAAAATATTTTTTTTAAAATCATCCTTAACAGCCTTTCTCTGTTTACTCATAGATTTAGCATAACCACTACAGGTCCCAGCAACTTTAACGAGCAACACACTCTGAGAATGAATAATTGAAATTTTTCAAACTAGTATTTAATGTACTTCCTGGTGAAAGACAGAATGGGCCAAACAATGAGTCACAGCTTAGAAAATATTTCAGCTCAAGGTCAGTGGTTTGAATGTAACCGGGCTTACAAGTAACCACAGTTGTTAACACCTGGCAACCCACCATCAGTCATAGTTCAAACAGCTATCTATGGTCTTCCTTTGGAAAAAGTCTACACTGATGTTGAGAAAAAGTAACACTGTCACTTATAACCCTCCTCCACCAACTTTCCTGGTAAGGGGCAGATCTGTTCCAATGTGGTTAGAGGCTCACTCTAATCATGTTCTTCTCCCACAATCACATTTAAATAAATGAAAACACGTTTCCTGACTGTGGCCACAGAGCTGGAGAAGCTGCTGCAAAGAATCGAGAGAGCTGTCAGCTAAGCAGGCTCTAATCTAGGCAGCACCCGGTGATGCTGTGACAATGGCACCACAGAAACCGACACAGCACCCTTGGGTTGCACTGAACTCAGAACAGCTACACTGTGGAGATGAGCTGGGGCAAGGGACAACAAGTCACAAGGAAAACATATTGGCTGGGTCTCAAAGATCCAGAGCAACCTGGGACACAGGGAAGAGTCATATCTATAAAAACTTTCTTTTCATCATACCACAGTGATATATTAACACCCGTGTTTATGAAGGCACATTCTGTAACAGCTAAATTTTTTTTTTC
Source organism: Ctenomys sociabilis (assembly GCA_004027165.1). NCBI lineage: Eukaryota > Metazoa > Chordata > Mammalia > Rodentia > Ctenomyidae > Ctenomys > Ctenomys sociabilis. Next base: position 41,346 of record PVKA01006594.1, on the reverse strand, counting down.
TTCTTCTGTATTTTAGGGAAAAGTCTACAGGGTGTTTAGGGTCTCACTACTAGATGGGACTCATAGTGATTCTCCTGTTTACAGCCTCCCAAGTGCTGGAATTACAGGTGCATATCACCACACCCAATTTTAATTGCTGTCTCAGCATGCCCCAGGGGCAAGGCTGGCACTGCAGGCCCCCTGGATTGAATCCCCCTGCCAGGGGCTTTAATCCACTGAGTTGTTTTGCTGGTCTTGTAATAGCTAAACCTTGGTAATAGCCCAAATGCCTAGCACCGATGAATGGATAGAGAAGATGTGGGATTTTTATATGATGGAGTACTACTCTGCCATAAATAAGGATAAACTTGAAACATTTCTAGCTAAATGGATGCACTTTGAGACCATACTCTTAAGTGAAATAAACCTGGCACACATGAGTAAATAATGCATTGTTTTTCCGGGGTGAGAAATCAAAAGTGCAAATAAGGACCTAAGTGTACTATTGGGAAATGTAAAAAAAAAAAAAAAAAAAATTATATATATATATATTCAAATAGGAAGGGAAGGCCAGCCTGATAGCTCAGCAAACTAAAGTGCCTACTTAGAAGCACAGTGGCCGAGCACAGCATCCAGGGTTCAATCCCCGGTATTTCAATGCCAGTGATTGAGACTGGGTGTGGTGGCATGCACCTGTAATCCCAGCCCTTGGGAGGCTGAAAACAGGAGAATCACTATAAGTCCAGTCTATGTACTGAGACCCTATAGGCCTTGTCCTAAATACAGAAAAAAAAATTTAAAAAAAGGAAGGGAAACTAGAGAGGGGGAGACAGGAAAAGGAAGGAAATGACAAGAAGAATTAAAAAAAAAAAAGACCAAAAGGAAGAAAATGGAAACAAAAGTATTGTAAATAAGAAAGGGAAGCCAAGTAGTGGCACACCCCTGTAATTTCAGCACTCAGGAGGCTGGCAAATTCAAGGCCAGCCTGCACTACATAGTGGGTCCCTGTCTCAAAAAAAACAGGTACAAATTCCCTATGTGAATGTTATCATTATGCATATCTAAAACATGGGGGGGTTGCTTTTAGCCAGGTGTAGTAGTGCATCTTGTAATCTCAGCACTCATAAAGGATGGGGTAAGAGGATCACCTCAAGTGAGTTTAAGGTAGCCTAAACTACATAGTAAGACCTTGTCTGAGAAAGAGAAAGGGAAGGAGACTGTCTTTTGCATTTCTGAGATAAAATACCCAAAATACCAAAATTAAAAGAGGAAAGGTTTATTTTAGCACACAGTTTATAGAGGTTTTAGCCCATAATCAGCTGGCTCCAAGGCAGGGTGGCATGGCAGAAGGACATCACAGAAGAAAAAGAGTTCACAGAGAAGCACAGGCAAAAAGCAGCAAAGAGCCTTCTTTATGCCCCTTTATATGCCATTCAAGCCACAAGCCTTTTGAGTGGTGTCACCCATTCAGGGAGAGACTTTCCATTACCCACACTCAGAGCAATGCTAAACCAGTCAGTGGACTAATCCAATTACCATGCCCTTATTCCACATCCACATACAGCCACCTCCAAAAAATCCATTTACAAGTACATAAGGCTTTGGGGCGACATCTAGGTGCAAGTCATAACAAGGACCTTGAAATAAACAGAAAAGGTCTGTCTCCTGTGATATTACCTACCTTTGCATCATGGAGTAGACACGTCTGGTTTGAGTTTGGAAGTTAAAAAGAACCTGTCCTCTCACTCACTGCCATGTACTACCAGATACACTGCTCACCTCTTTGAGCCTTCATTTCCGCATCTGAAGGAGATGACCAAGGAGAGAGTACCCACACTGTACCTGGTACAGTTGGTCCCCCAGGGCATGACTACACATTCTTTCTCTCTCTCCCACTGTTCCATACTTAGTATAGATTGTGGTTTGTGTCTAGATTTCTCCCCAAAGCCTCATGCATTTTAGGGCAGGCTTCTAGACCATTGATCTATGCTCAAATGCTAGGATTATGGGTGAGTGCTACACCTGCCCTGGGGTTGGCAACCTGCATATAATATAAGGGAAGGAAAGAGGCTTGCTTTCTGTTCTTCCTCCCTTTTTGCTCTTGTTGCTTTCTCTGAAGCTGTGAACTCCTACCCTCTGCCATGTGCCACTCTGCCTGGGAGACAGCTAATTATGGACTGAAACCTCCAAAAACTGTGAGCTACATAAACATTTCCTTCATCAATTCTGGATGTCAGGTATTTTGTCCCAGCAGTGAGAGAAAAGTAACCAAGACAGTATGTGTCAGCTCAGTTTCTCTAATCCAGAGAAGCATAAATGTAATTAGAAACTCCAGGATGTATTCCACTGCAACAAAGTCCTTAAAGCAGCAATTCCATTTGTCACATGCCTGATCCCTGTACTGTAGGGGACTGAGGCAGGAGGATCACAAGTCTAGCCCCATCTTGGTTATGAAGCTCAGTGCAAAGGCACTAGTTCAAGGCCAGGGAAATAGCTCAGTAGCACAAGTGCCTGCTAGGCAGATGAAAGGTCCCAAATTCGATCACTGGCACCACAACAAAAAAAAAGCCCTAGGTTCAGTACCCAGCAACACACACACACACACTTCTTCCCCAATGAAGCCTGCCATTAGACTGGATGGCACTTGGCAGGAATATTCACACTTGGGAAGCTGGGGCAGGAATATTGTCATGAGCTCAAGGACAGCCTGGCCTACACACTGAAGGGCTAAAGAGATAGCTCAGTAGAATAAGCACCTGCCTGGCAAGCTCAGGGTCCTGAGTTCAATCCCCAGTACTCCAAAAATAAAAAATAAAATAAAATAAAAGATAATGAATAGTCTCAGGACTCTTTTATTCTGATACCCAGGCATTGCACCATAGAAAACCTATTTCACCTATTAAGAGAACAAATAAACTCCAAACTCAAAGCTCTACAAATCCCTTCAGAAATGCTAAAGGCAAATTACCACAGAGAAAAGACTAACACCTGCCTTCCTGAGAAAACCAAATGTGAATTGTTCAGAAGTTCAGGACTCTTCATCCATTACATCAAGCATTGTTGTGCAAGGATAAGAGAAGAAAGGTAACTGCTAGGAAAAAATTAATGTCACACTGCACAGGCCACGGTAGGAAGCCAGAGCTGACCAGGGCAGGCTCTTCACAAGTGTCTACAGTCTCAGGCACCCTGAAGGGTCAGAGTTAATTAAGCTACTAAATATGAAGTCCCTCAGTGTTAATAACTTCCTGCAGGGAAGGAAAGGGCCAAGGTTTATCAGCACTCCACTAGCCAAGTGTGAAGGCGCCTACATCTGACGAGCAGAAACTGTTCTATTCCTTTCCATATATTTTTTCTGTTTCCTGTGGCTTATGGTCCCTTCCACACACAATAAAGCATTAGTCACATGTTACAGTTAAGGTTCCACAGTCCTGTTCACTGTTAGTGCAGGACTCTGCACAGATGTAGGCCAGAGAATACAGTCCATTTATAGAGCTCTGAAAAGACACCAGAGGATGAGCTGTGCATACAGTGTATACAACAGAAACAGCATGTGCTGTCCCAAGGCATTTAATAAATGGTAGAACTCAACTTTTGAGATTTGAATCTAAGTCTTTCCATTCCACTCATTAGCCTTGAGAAACACATGTCTCATCAGGTATATGTCAGTATTTGTCTGAAAGGGTACACAGGAATCTACTAACGGCTGAGCCAAGTATCCCATGTCTGTCATTCCAGCACACTGGGAGGCTGAGACAAGATCACAAATTCAGGCCCAGTCTGGGCAACTTAGTGACCTATGAGACCTTGCCTCTCGGTAAAAAATTTTAAAAGGGCTGGGATGTAGCTCTGTGTGAAGGCTCTGGGCTCAATCCCCTACAGAGAGGAAAGAAAGGGAGGGAAGGGGAGGAGAGGACAGGGAAAGGGAGAGGAAACGGAAGGAAAGGGAAGGGGAAGGAGAGGGAAGAGGAAGGGAAGGCGAGGTGAAGGGAAAGGAAGGGAGGGAAGGGGAAGAGAGGGAATGGGAGGGGAGGAAAGGGAAGAAAAGGGGAGGAAAGGAGAGAAAAAGAACTGGCAACATTGGCTGTCTTAGAGGAAAACAGAGAAAGAGATACTGAGAGAAAGGATAGTTTAATCCTTTATCTTTTTCATTTATTTTTGAGACAGGTTCTCATTTGAACTGCTGGATTCAAGTAATCCTCTCACTGCAGCTTTCCAAGTTGCTCAGACCATGGGCATGCACCACTGTTCCTTGAATATTCGTGTGCCTTATTTTTTATTTATTTGTTTGTTTTTGGCGGAACCAGGAATTGAACTCAGGCCCTTGTGCTTGCCAGGCAAGCACTTATTCTACTGAGCTATCTCCCAGCCCAGCCTCAGCTTCTTGGGGGGCATGATTAGTCTTACATCACCATGCCCAGCTACGAACGTATTTTTTTTTTCTTCACTTTAAACTATGCTGTCAAATGAGTTTTTTGATGGCCTTAATTTCAACATCAATGAAAATGAGTTATGGGGCAGTGAAATAAGTGCTTCCCTGGCAAGCACAAGGGCCTTTATCTTTTTCTGAGTTGAATCCCTGGTCCCCCCCCCAAAAAAAAAAGTTAGTGCTCTCTAAGGTGTTTTTTGGAACCGCTATCCCAAGACAGGTGTGCTCCACTCAACTTCAGGGAGCCTGATGCCAACCACAGACCTACTAAACAAGCAAAGAGCTCCCTGCAGGCTTGAAAACCATCAACTTCGACTGCCAAAGAGGATGAAGAAAGAGTTCCCAGAAACAATGAGGAAATGATTCCACAAGAAGACAAGTATGTAAGTACACAGCTCTATGCTATCACAGCAGAAAATTCATGTGAAGAGTTTGAGAAGAAGATAAACACAAAAGTAAAACAGAAAAAAGCAAATCTGGACAATGAACAGGAAGTTACTTCCCATTAGCAGGAGCAAAGCCAAGCAGTTTCCCTGCAAGCAGGGACCTCTGGGGTGGCTGTCACCATCCCTAGGGGAACTCAGAGGCAGCCAGCCAGCAGCCATCCTTCCAGCTGCTAATGACAGGCTTGGTGACACAGCCAGAAGACACCTGCAAACTCTTTATGGGGGGGGCGACTGAAAAGACTTGGTAGAAATGAGATTGCAAGAGGACATTAGGAACAGTTTGTTTTTGAGACAGGTCCAGCTATGTAGCCCAAGTGGCCTTACCTCATGGTGACCCTCCTGCCTCTGCCTCCCAAGAGCTGGGTTGCAGACATGTGCTTCTATACCTGGCAATAACATTTTTTATCTCTTCTGATGGGTGAGACTTTGGGAAGGGAAAGAGGAATACTAATGACTGTCAATAAACTGGGAATTGGTTTTCCCAAGCAGTTTAAAGTGAGACTTTTTCCCCTTTTCCTACTGCCAAACCAAGCTTCCGCTTACTTACCTCCGGTTCAGCCTTGACAGTTTTCACTGCCTTCCAGGTAGACATTGCCAAGCAGGCCTGGGCAGGGCAGTGGCCATTTCCATAACAGTACCCACAAGTCAACACAAGTATGGCAACAGATGCTCCTTTGAGAAGTGAACACCTCCTGCAAGAGTGCTATTCACAGACAGCAGGAAGAACATACTTGAACACGTGCCAACTGAGTATGAGAACTTAAAATGAAAACTAGGGGAGGAAAAAAATTCCTGGGAAAGAGTATGAGTAATAACATAAAATCAACAAAAAAGGTGATCATTTTAAGTCTTAGGAGAGGGGCTGTGGAGATAGCTCAGTAGAATAAGGACTTGAGTACAATCCCTAGTACCGCAAAAAAAGTCTTAGGAAAAAATAACTTGGGGTTAAACTGCCAATATATTGGACCAGCCAAATAGCTCAGTGGATTAAAGTACCTGCAAGCAGGCACAGAGGCCAGGGGTTCAATTCCCGAGTCCTGCCTGCTGGCTCTGATCCCAGGGTACACTGAGATGGCAATTGACACTGAGAATGGTGGTGTGCACCTATAATCCCAGGCCTTGGGAGGCTGTGGACAGGTAGTTACTATGAATCCAATCTAGCAGTGCAACCCTGAACACCCTATAGATTGTTCCCTAAAAAATACAAAAATAAAATAAAATAAATTGCCAATATCTTAATTTCAGACATCTATAATAAAAACAGAAATTTAAAAAATTTATTTGGAGAGGATCTTGCTGAGTTATACCCTCAAGTTGGCTTTAAACTTCAGATTGTCGTTCCTCAGCCTTCTGAGTGATGGGATTATAGGTACGCACCATTACTCTTGCCTTTTTTTTCTTTTTGAGACAGGACCTTCCTAAATTGCTCAATCTGGCCATGAACTGGTGATCCTCTTGCCTCAGTTTCCCAATGCTGGGATTACAGGCACATCACTATAGGCAGCTAAATTAGACAGAAATTAATAGGCAGTCAGATAGGTTAGGCCCCCAAGGGAATCAGTGCAAAAATTTGAAAATACATAAAAACTGAAGTTGGAAGCACATCTGAAGAAGGAAAGACTTCTGAGATTAAAGTCTCAATTACCAGACTGACATATACCCTTAGGGATGAATGGAGATTTGAGATTCTACTGTAACTGGTACCACCCTTTTGAGATTTCCCATAGAAACTATCTCACTATGGGTGGACCGTCCTATTTCACCAGCTAAGACTAAAAATAATACTAAAATTAAGCCTAAAGACAAGATTAAAACTATAGATTATTAAATTCCACAGATTTCCATCTCTGAAAACACACAAAAGGGGACAGCCAGATAGCTTAGTGGATTAAAGTGCCTGCTTAGGCTGATGCAAGGACCATATGCCTGCCAGCCCCACCCCTGGGGCTCTGAGACTAACACTGGTTGTGGTGGGGTGCACCTGTAATCCCAGTGCTTGGGAGGCTGAAAAATAGGAAAATCACTACGAGTCTGATCTGTGCAGTGAGACCCTGTAGTCCCTGTACTAAATATATCCAAAAAAAAATTTGTTTTTAAACTACATAAAAGATCCTGGTTTCCAACTGTGCATCCCTCATTCCTTTGACTACTGGCAATCTCTTCTTGAGTGCATCCTGTATCTCTCCCAGTGAATCTTTCCCACTCTTAATCTTCACTTCTTTGGAACTCACACACTGATTCTAAGAAACATGAATTCAACACATCTTGACATTTAGCAGGTTGTGAGTTACATCTCTCCTATATCACCACCACAATGAGCTTACATTCACATTTATTCAGTCTTTTCAAAAGGCACAGTTGCAGGCTTTAAGACATTGTAAATGTAAGGAAACAGAGGTCCAGAGAAGTTCAGGACCTTACAGGATCACGCTGCTCATGATGGCACAACCAGATTCCAGAGACTGACTGAAGCTCACGTTCTCTCTGCTAACTTACTCTGCATAACATCTAGGATGCCAAGGAGCACATTATAGACATACAATGACCAAAACTAAGGCCTGACAGTTCCGGAACACTTTCTGTAGTTCTGAATGCTAATCTCTATCACGATCACTGAAAAATTAGAATTAGTCTTAAAACTTCAAGTAAGGATATTGGGGCATGCTGACCATACAAGAAGTTGCTTTAGCTAACCGAATGTCTCTATGGTAACAACAGAACATGGATTCAAAAGATCAAAACCAGATGGAAGGGCCAGGGAGATGACTCAGTAGAATAAGTGCTTGCCTGGCAAGTGCAAGGGCCTGAGTTCAATACCTGGTCCCACCAAAAAAAAAAAAAGAAAAAAGAAAGAAAAAAACAAAAACAGATGGAGCAATGGGTTAGATAGTACTCACACTTGGGATCTCAGCACTGTACAAGGCTGATAAAGGAGGCTCACAAGTTCCAGCCTATCCTAGGCAACTCAATGACTTAGCAAGACCTCTCAAGAATGTTTTATTTTTAAAGGGGAGCAGCTAGGCAGATTGCTAAGTTCAAGGCCAGCCTGGGCTACATAGTGACTTCAAGGCCAGCCTGAACTTCACAGCAGAACCCTGTCTCCTAAATAAATAAATAAATAAATAAATAACAAAGGCTGGGTGCTGGAGTGTGAGGCCAATGATATAGGTCAGTGCAAAGGGCTTGGGCTCAATCCCGAATAACCCCCAAAATTTTTTGTTTAAAAAAAAACAAAGCAATAAGCTAGCTGGGTGCAGTGGGGCACACCTATAATCCCAAGAAAACTGAGGCAGGACCATCTCAAGTTTGAGACCAGCCTGGGCAATTTAGTGATTTGTCTCAAAATAAAATCAAAAGAGATGGGGAGTAGCTCAGCAGTAGAGTGCTGGTTTAGCATGTGCAAGGCCCAGGGTTCAAACCCCAGTACCCCAAATAAAAAAAAAAAAAAGAGACATACACAGCTGGCCACGAGACTGCAATTAGACAATGTCAGACATATATAAGGGATCTCAGACTTCAGTCATTTCAAACCTACTTAATCAATACTTCCAAATGCAGGGAAATGCTTAGGAACAACCCATAATGCTCATAACTTAGTGGCAGTCTACCAGCTTATTGTACCTAAAAGGCCATTTTCAAATCTACAAAGAACAGAGCTAGAAACGCTGCCAGCAATCTGAATGTCCTTACTGCAGTGCCCCATTTTCATTTCCAAATACAACTAGGCCTAGTGCCTTGGCAGGGCCCAGACAACAAATTCGGTAGCTCCTAGGTCCAGATTCTCAGGGCAACCTGACACCAGAGTAACATAAGCTTCCCCACAGAGCAGTCTGGTCACAGTTGGCCACCTTTGCCTGAATCTAAACAGCATGGGTCCTGCTTCATTCAACACTTCTACCAAGGGAAGCAGTCCCCAGGGAGCAGCACATGTCAGATGTCCCCATGCTCCCTTTTGACCATGGAACCATGCTGAGTTCATTTCTATTTCTTAAGTACACAGGCTCTGCTATGTCTTTAGATGAGAGAAATTAGGACAAATGCTACTCTGTGAATGCTCCACCTCACAGTTCCTTGTCTAGGGAATAATGTAGTTCCTATCCAGGATGAAAGATTACTGGAGTTTTATCCAGGTCAGAACTCATTTATTCCTTGCTCTAGAGCCAATCTGTTCCCTTCTTAAAGTAAGCCTGAAAGTCCAAATTTACTTTTAGATGGTTTTCTAATCAACACAACAGTGACCTATGTATTATATATGGATCACTGATTTCCAGAATGAAGCATGCATGTTGAGGTTTTTTTTTAGGCTTCTAAAATACAAATTACTAGGGGCTAGGGAGATGGCTCAGTGGAATAAGTGCTTCCTTGGCAAGCGGAAGAGCCTGAGTTTAATCCCGCCAAAAAAAAAGAAAAAAAATACAAATTACTCCGGGATTACTAGCCAAGCATGGTGGCACACACCTATAATCCCAAGAATCTAGGAGACTGAGGCAGGAGGATCCCAAATTCAAACCCGCTTTGTTCAGGAGGTTCCCATAGTCTACCTCAAAATAAAACTTTTAAACAGATGAAGTGGGCATGGGGGAGGATATAACAGTGTAGTGTAAAGATCCTGAGTTCAAGCCCCAGTTCAAACCAACAAAAACTCATATTACTGAAACCTACCTTGAGTCTCTGATTTAGTACAATGGTTAAATTTAAAAAGCTACAGTGTAGCTAAGCATGATGCAGCATGGCTGTAATCTCAGCACTCAGGAAGCTGAGATAGAAGCATCTCTGTGAGTTCAAAGCCAGCCTGGGTACATAATAAGACCCTGTCTCATAAGCAAAATAAAACAAAACAAAAATGCAATGTCAACAAACATATAGGGATACTGACATTCCTCTGGGGACCATACTTTGAGCCCTACTCCTCAATCAACAATATTTCAACTTAGTCACAGATCTCATATGTAAGACCTACACTGAGGGGAGAAAGAGTATATAGATAGATAAAGAGAGACCCATTTGTACAAAAAATGTCATTGCTTTGTCCTACAGGAAAACTCTATTCTACATAGTAGATCTCAATTAGATCTCAAAGAGGAAATATTCCAGTGTTTAAAACATATGGCAGGGGCAAGGGAGATAGCTTAGTAGAGTAAGTACTTGCCTGGCAAGCACTAGGTCCTGAGTTTAATCTCCAGTATTAAAAAAAAAAAAAAAAAAAAAAACACTAAAACATGTGACAGAGCTAGTTATGGTGATGCACACCCATAATCCCAGAACTGGGAAGGCTGAGGCAATAATTTGAGGCCAACCTATGATAAATAGCAAAACCTCATCTTTAAAAAAAAAAAAAAGGGTCGACCAGGTAGCTCAGCAGACTAAAGCTCCTGCTTAGGCAGAGCTCAGGGACCAGGGTTTGATCCCCAGCACCACAAGCTGTGCTGGCCCGGCCCCATATCCAGGGCACGCTGAGCCAGTGATTGAGACTGGGCATGGTAGTACATGCCTGCAACTTCAGCATTTGGGATGCTGAAAAGAGAATCACTATAAATCCAATCTACCTAGTGAGACCCTGCAGACAAATACATTTAAAAAAAAAGAAAAGGTAAAAGCATTAAGGACTGGGTACAGGGGCACATGCTTGTAATCCCAGCACTTTGAAGCCTGAGGCAGGAGGATAATTGCAAGCTCAAAACCAGCCTAGGCTACAGAGCAGAAGACCTGTATAGCAAGACCCTGCTTCAAAAAGACCAACATCAAGATAAATAGATAGATAGATGGATAGATAGATAGATGACAATTGATATACTAACATTTATTGACATAAGATACCAAGAAATTGCATTTTCATCTAACTCTTTTTTTTTTTTTTTTTTGCAACCAAGGATTGAACTTGGACCCCTGCACTTGCCAGGGAAGCACTTATTCCACTGAGCCATCTCCCTGGCCCCAAGAAATTGCATTTTGAAGAGATTCTGAACTCTAAAGCAAACAGCAAGCTGAAGTAAAGTCTCTCTAGCTCACAGACTGCATTACTCATTATGGACATTAAAACCTGCAACAGCTGCACCATTTTCATTCCCACCCAATGTCACACTTGTTATTTTCTGTTTCGCTCTTTTTAATTGTAGCCATCCTAGTAGTCCCTACTTAGCCACTTTTTCTGTTTGTTTTCTTGTTTGTTTGGTTTTTTTTTTGTTTTTTTTCTTTGTGCTGAGAATGGAATCCAAGACCTCATATGTACAAGAGCTCTACAATGGAGCTATGCCTCACATACAGAAAGAGAGAGACAGAGACAGACAGACACTCAGACAGACAGAGACATACAGACAGAGATAGAGACAGAGAGACTGCTTTTGTAATTCATTTTCAGGAATGTCAAGTAGTTTTTCTAAACAACCTTAGAAAGGATTATTTTTGAAAACCAAAATACACTGGGAAACTGTGTATTTTAATCTTGGGAGCTACATCATTTGGAAATCTCCAAACTAGCCAGAAATAAGTAATACCATTTCTTCTGGGATTCTCTAGGCAGAGAGAAGAGCTACTATCTTCATATAAATGGACATTCTCAAATGAAACTTTTATTGTGGTCATGTATTATGGTCAAGGTTTCAGGTGTTTTTATCTTCCAGGAATCTTTTCTTTATGGTTATAAGAAAGATAAAATTTGTAAATTACTAAAAGAAGAAATGAGCAGGAAAATTTCCCCCCATCCTTTTTGAGATAGGGTCTCACAATATTCAGGATGCCTTCAGCTCCCGTAGGATGGCCTCAAACACACAGCAATATGCCTGCTCAACCTCCTGAATGTTGGGGTTGCAGGCTAAAATTTCTTTGTTTGAAATTTTCCTTTCCCAACTTTTTTTTTTTTTTTTAAGTGTATTTAGTACAGGCTCTCACTGCACAGCTCGGACTGTTTTAGTCTCCCCAGCATAGGGATTATAGGTGTGCACCACCACTCCAGTCTTGGTGGCTAGCTCAACATGTCCAGGGTGGAGTGTTCAGGGTGGGGCTGGCACAGCATGCAGTACAAATGGAGTCCTTCAACTTGCCTAGGCAGGTGCTTACACCAATGAGCTATCTACGCCCACCTTTTTTTTTTTTTTTTTTCTTTTTGAGACAGGGTTTCACTATGCAGTTCAGGCTGGCCTTAAGCTTACTTTGTAGCTCAGGCTGATCTCGAACTCACAACAATCCTCCTGTCTCAGCCTCCCGAGTGCTGGGATTACAGGCCTGCGCCACCACGCCCGGCTTCGCCCACCATTTTTTGAGAATGGGTTTTGTTATGTAGTTCAGGCTGCCCTCGAGCTCAATTATGCAGCTCAGGCTGGCCTCAACCTCATAGCCATCCTGTCTCAGCTTCCTGAATGCTGGAATAATAGATGCATACCATGCCCACCTCCTCAACTTATTCACACTTGATGAAGAGTTTAAAAAAGTAAATCTGGGGGGCCAGAGAGAAAAAAGTAAATCTCTGGCAATCTTGAGGTCCTGAGTTGGATTCCCAATACCGCCCCCTAAAAAAACTATGTTAAATATAAATAAAAACATGGGCAAAGTGAAGAAGAGATAAGAAGAGTCTCATCCCACATGTTGAGAGGTAAATTTGCCATATATGTGTCCCATTATACATAATAGTTGACCATAATAGTTCAAACATTAAAGTATATAATCAAAAGAGTAGTTGTTTGGGTTTTGGGGGAAAGGTGTTTTTTGGGAGGGGATACATTTTAGGTATACATAGTGATCACATTTATTATAAGAGTTTGTACCTGTTCATGATATAACTTGTTTTTTCCCATTTCCCTACCTTCCTTTCAACCCTTTTCCTTATTTACAAAAGCATTGTTTCTATTTTATTCCTTTCTTATCATTTTTTACTTTTCCTTTTCTTTCTTTCCCCTTCCCATTTGAACTCTTTTTTTTTCCTATTTCACAATTTCTATTATATTTTGTTTTATTCTAGTACTTCGGATTAAACCTAGGACCTTCCCACTGAACTGTGTCCCAAGCCCCATTTTACATTTATTTATTTAGTTTTATTTATTTTTTTTTTTGGGGGGGGGACAAGGGATTGAACTAAGGCCCTTGCCCTTACTAGGGAAGTACTTATTTCACTAAGCCATCTCCCCGGCCCAGTTTTTTTTTTAATTATTATTTTTAATAATAATAATTATTATTATTATTTTCTTTTTTGAGACAGGGTCTCACTATGCAGTTCAGGCTGGCCTTAAGCTCACTTTGTAGCTCAGGCTAGTCTTGAACTCTCAACAATCCTCCTGCCTCAGCCTCTCAAGTGCGGGGATTACAGGCCTGCACCACCACGCCCAGCTTTTTTAATTATTAAAAAATATTTTATTATAGGTGCCAAGGAGATGGCTCAGTAGGATAAGCATTTGCCTGACAAGTGCAAGGGCCTGAATTCAATCCCTGGTTCCACCAAAAAAAAGTAAAAAATACTTTATTGTTTATTTGGTACAGAGTCTCTCTACACAGCTGGGACTCAGCTCCTGTTCTCAGCCTCCCCAGAGCTGAGATTATAGGAATGCACCACCATACCCAGTCTCACTGGCTGGCTCATCATGCCTGGGGGTAGGGCCAGTGCAGCAGTTGGTGCTGGGGATCAGCAATCTTATTTTGTCATTTTTTTTTTTTTTTTTGCAGAACCAGGGATTGAATTCAGATCCTTGCACTTGCCAGGCAAGTGCCTATTCTACTGAGCCATCTCCCTAGCCCCAAGGAAGTTTTTCTGTTTTTGTTTTTTTGTCTTTTTGAGACAGGGTTTTCCTATGTGTTTAGGCTGGGCTTGAACTCACTTTGAAGTCCATGAGGGCCTTAAACTTGAAGCTATCCTCCTGCCTCAGCCTCCTGAGTGCTGGGATTACAAAGGCATGTGCCACCATGCCCAGTTTTTAAGACAAGGTCTTACTAAGTTGTCCAGGCTGAGCTCAAACATGTGATCTTTGTGCCTCAGCTTCCAGTATTATAGGCATTTTCCACCATATTCAGCCAGGGTTTTGTTTGCTTGTTCGTTGTTTGTTTGATGGGGTAGGCTGTGGTTGCTAGGGATCAAATCCAGGGCCTCAAGCATGTGTTTTACCAATAAGTCAATACCCAGCCCAAAGTTCTTCTAAAGAAAAAGAACAAGCCGGGCGTGGTGGCGCATGCCTATAATCCCAGCACTCGGGAGGCTGAGGCAGGAGGATTGTTGTGAGTTCGAGACCAGCCTGAGCTACAAAGTGAGCTTAAGGCCAGCCTGAACTGTATAGTGAGACCCTGTCTCAAAAAGACAAAAAAAAAAAAAAAAAAAAAAAAAAAAAAAAAAAAAAAAAAAAAAAAA
>PVKA01006594.1:0-27067 GCA_004027165.1 Ctenomys sociabilis | reverse complement strand
GAGCAATAAAACAGTGTAGCCATGGCTCTGGAGGGAAACTTGTGGACAGCTGAAACCAGAAACACCAACAGAGATAAGGATCCGGATCCGTGTGTGCAGGTATTGTATGCAGGTACATCCTACCCTGAACGGCATGGCACCAGAGAAGCTCTACACCTACAAGTGTGAGTGAGCCTCCTGTGCTTATCACAAAATCCATCACCAAAGCTCTTGAACTGAAGCCCTCTATCCTTTCTTACATTTTTATGAACCTATGTCACAATGCATAATAATCACATCCATCTTGAAAAGGTTTCGGCATGTGTATCACACAGCTTAATCCATTCCCTATCCCTAGATTTTAAAGACAGTCAGTCACCTCAAGCAAAACAGTGCTACATGGACTGTGTGAGAAACAAATGATTTCAATGCAATCTCCTCATTCTTCAGCAAGCATATTTCAAATCTTCAGAATATACCCAAATCTTGGACACAGTCTGTATAATAAATAGCTCCTCCTCCTGGGCAGGTGCTCTATGATTTAATAATTGATAAAACCACAAGGTGGGGCCAGGGAAATGGCTCAGTGGAATAAGCGCTTGCTTGGCAAGCTCAGGGGCCTGAGTTCAATCCCTGGTTCCACCAAAAAAAAAAAAAAAAAAAAACCACAAGGCAATACCTCAAGGGCAGAGCACAGAACAGGGAGTTGGCACAGTCACAGACAAATGACTGACTGCTGGATGAATAAACAAACTACAGTGTTACTGAGGATCTCTAAGAACTTCTCCTTCCCAGGTGAAATTAACAGGAAATAGACAAGAGATGGGCATTAATAATTACCTCCCTTAACAGAGGAACAGAGATTTTTGGACATCATTCAGAAACATCCAGATAGGAAAATAAAAACAATACTATGTTATTATCATGTCTGGGTAGGATAAGAGGGCTGTATTCATCACATAAAATCCATCCATCTCTGAAGGCCACTGAAAAAGCTGTGGGACTGCTACATGATTGTTATGCTACAAAATAATTAGTTGGAGGGGTCGGGGAGATGGCTCAGTAGAATAAGTGCTTCCCTGGCAAGTGCAAGGGCCTGAGTTCAATCCCCAGTTCCGGAAAAAATAATAATAATAATAATAATAATAATTAGTTGTAGACTATAGTTATTCAGTATGTAAAGCTGACCCCTAAAACCTGTATCTGGGGACACTATTTTTGGTTTTGTTTTGTTTTGCAGTATAGGGAATAAAACCCAGGGCCTTGTTCATGCTAGGCCAGTGCTCTGCCACTGAAATGCATCCCCAGACAGGACTACATGTATCTGACTAAATACAAAACATGTCAAGCAAACACCTATCTTTAGCCATGCATGGCAGTGTGTGCCTGTAATCCCTGCATTTGTGAGACTGGGGCAGGAGAATGGTTGTGATTTTGAGACCAGCCTGGATTACAAAGTGAGCTCAAGACCAGCTTGAACTGTATAGCAAGACCTTGTCTTTAAAAAAGCCAGGTGTGGTGGTACATGCCTGTAATCCCAGCACTTGGGAGGCTAAGGCAGGAGGATTGTTATGAGTTCTAGACCAGCCTGAGCTACAAAGTGAGATTGAGGCCAGCCTGAACTGCACAGTGAGACACTGTCTCGACAAAAAAAAAAAAAAGCAACCTATCTCCTATCTTTAACTTGAAGGCAGCAACTTGTAACTACTTCTTACCTCAAAGCCATTCAGAAATAAATCAAGGATTCTCAGCCCTGCTGCTCTTGGCAGTCAAGGAACCACGCTGAGCATTAGAGGAGACTCAGCTAGCAACCCTAGCCTCCACCGCCAGAAGCCAGGAGCACTCTGCTGGTGAAGATCAAAGGGCCCCAGGTATTAATAACCACAACTAAGGTAAACAATGGGATGAGGCATTTTGTTCACAAGGACTGTTTAAATAAGATATGGAAGGCATAAAAATGTCACCTCTCTCAAGTACACGGTCTCATAAAACAGCCCAGGCAGACCCCACACTCCTATTCCTCCTGCCTCAACTTCTCAAGTAGCTGGGATTACAAGAATGTGCTACTTACACAGCCAAACTGTCACTCCTTTTTATTGGTAGTGGTGGGTGGGCCCTGGGTTTTTAAAAAAAAAAACAGCTTTACAGATGAAACCTAAGGCTATTTGCACATGATAGTGAAGAGTTCTTCATGACTCCAGGAATCCCCACTTTCACAGTGTGCTATATTCTCAGCCCTTTACAGTTTCCATTTGGAGCCAGTCTCTCAATAAATTGTCCAGGGTGGGCTTGAACCTGTGATCCTGCCTCCAAAGTCACTGAAATTACAAGCATGCACCATCATCTGGGCCAAAGTGCCACTCTTTACACTGTAAGTGTGATCATCAGATGACCTTTTAAAGCTTTACCAGGAGCTGAGAGCATAGTTCAGAAGCAGAGCACCTTAGCATATGTACAAAGCCTTGGTTCAATCCCCAGCACTGACACACATACAAGTACATATGCCTGCACACATATATGTATATATACATGCATGCATACACAAGCATTGCCTATGTACATATATGCATGCATACACATATCACCTATAGCACATACATGCATGCATACACACAAGTATACACATAGTTTTATCAGAAAAAAAGCAGGAGGGCTGGGGAGAGGGCTCAGCAACATAAGCATTAGTACCTGCCTGACAAGCATTAGGTCCCAAGTTCAACCCCCCCCACGCCAAAAAAAAAAGGCAGTAGGAGAGAAAACAGCAACAGATACCACCACCAGTGACCTATAACAGACACCCCCCCAATGAACCAGTGTATCGTATAAACAATATTAACAGCAAAAAGAGAAAATGAGCTACAAACAAGTAGCTTTATTGCTATCTTCATTTTTTTTGGGGGGGGCAATGCTAGAGATTGAACCCATGCCTTCTCACATACCAGGCAAGCTCTACATTAGGTTACATCTCAGCCCAGTGACTTACAAGTCTTAGGCTATCTTTAAGTTTTTCATTTCCAATCTTCATGTTTCTTCCTTTTTCCATCTGAAAAAACATCATTTATGTGGAACAGAGGGCATACTATTATCACTACTGGGCATTTTGTAACTATAGGAGATTTTACATATTTAGCTGATCTGCCACATCTCTTTAAAGAAAGAAGACAAAACAGGCTCAGAAATGCCCAGGGCTAAACAGGAAGCTTGGTTAAGCACCTGCTTCAGTAAGTGCAGGGAATGGGGTTTGATCCCCAGTACCAAATGCCTTGCCAGCCCTGCCACCACCACCCCAGGCACTCTGAGCCGGAAGCTAAGTCCAGGCACGGTGGCACTGTAATCTCACTGAGGAGGAGGCTAAAAGCAGGAGGAGCATAATGAGTCCAAGCTATGTAGTGAGACACTGTACCAAATACATAAAAAAATAAAAAAATAAACAGGAAGCTGAAGATTCTCGAAGCTATAGACTCTGCACCAACACATCCCCAAATACTTAGGTTTCACTTGCAAGGCTGTTTTGTTTGTTTTAAAACAAGACTGCTAGGTGTCATGGTACATGTTTATAATCTCAGAATTCAAGAGGCAGGAGGAGCTGTTGAATTCAAACCCAGCCTAAGTTATACAACAATACTTGACCTTTAGATGGTCTTTTTTTTTTTTTTTTTTTTGGCAGAACCAGGGATTGAACTCAGGCCCTTGTGCTTGTGAAGGAAGCACTTATTCCACTGAGCCATCTCCCCGGCCCCTAAGAGTTGACTTTTAAAATAAAATAAAAGGCCAATGGAGACTAGGGATTTGGCTCAGTGGTAGAATGCTTGCCTAGCAAGCTAGAAGCTCTGGGTTCTGTCCTCGGCACCAAAAACAAAACAAAACAAAATAAATAAATAACCAAATATACTGACGCACGCTTTAATTCTAACACCCAGGTTGCTAAGAGAGGAGGATCACAAGTTCAAAGTGAGACCCTATCTCAAAAAATAAAGTGGGGGATATAGTTCAGCAGCATAAGTACCTACGTGACAAGCACAAGGTCCTGAGTTCAATTCCTGGTACCAAAAAAATACAAAAAGAAAAGAAAAACACAGAGGGTATCACAGTACAGGACGTAGTCTCAGCATTCTGAGAGGGCAAGAGTAGGAGAATCACAGATTTGAGTTTGGGCAATTTAGCAAGACTTGTCTCAAAATTTAAAATACAGAGTGTGGATATAGATTAAATCTCCAATACCAGCAAAAATAAATAAATAAATAAAAAGCCTACTTTTAAAAGAGTGATTGCAATTCATAAACAAGTGTTTCTTTTGTAATATAAAATCTTTTCAAACTATAATTAATAAACCATAATGTAATTTCAAAAAAATAAATAAATAAAAGAATGATTGCAGTAATTGTCTATCATGAATTCACACACTACAAATGATGTGTACCTAAATAACAATATAACACTGCATGCCAGTCAGGCATGGTGGCACATGCCTATAATCCCACAGCACTTTGTAGCTAAAGCAAGAGGATCACCACAGGTTCTAAGCCAGCCTGGTCCTACATAATGAGCTCTTGTCTCAAAAAAACAGAACAAATAAAAAAATCAGACACATACACACCAATGCACTCACTACACAAGCTAAGCAAGTACTCTACCACTGAGCTGCACCTCTCCCTACCAATTTGGTGTTTTAGGGGACTTTTCAGAATTTTTTTTTTTTTTAATGTATTTAGTGCAGGGTCTACAGGGCCTCACAACACAGATCAGACTTGTAGTAATCCTACTGTTTTCAGCCTCCCAAGCGCTGGTATTATAGGTCCGCACCACTACATCCAGCCTCAATCACTCAGGGCACACCTGGAGTAGGGCCAGCATAGCACTCCCAGGTATTGAATCCTGCCTGAGCAGGTGCTTTAGTTTGCCGAGCTATCTGGCCCGCCCTAGGGGACTTTTCAAAATCAGACAGAAAAGTTTCTATTAAGATCAGACAGAGGGCCAGGGAGATAGCTCAGTTGAATAAGCACTTGCCTGGCAAGTGCAAGGGCCTGAGTTCAACCTCCAGTTCCGCAAAAAAAAAAAAAAAAAAGAAAAGAAAAGAGATCAGACAGGTAGGTTAGGGAGATAGCTCAGTAAAATACCTCCTTCATACTGAAAAAAAAAAAAAAAAATCAGACCGAAAAGATTCCTGTGGACTAAGGAATGGCAGTGAAACTACCTGTCATTGAAAAATCTTTCCTTAGAGCGGGTGGGAGGGGAAAGGGAGGCGAGTGAGTTCAAGTTCGAGACAGACAGAAACACACACACAGAGAAATTTAAAAAATGGTGATATATTCCAGTGGCCAGTAGCAAGGGCAACTGAGGAGTTCCTGTACAAGAGTATAAAGCACAAAAATGTTACTGATTTAGGAAAACAAAACCTTCCATCCTCTGAGATACCAAGATAGATGATAAGAAGAGAAGGTGCAGCATGGCTAGCTAGAATTGCACTGGTGGTTACAGCTGAACAAAAATTAGAGTCTAGGGCCTCAAATCTTGGAACTGCAATGGCCCAGTCATTCTGCAGTAAAACAGAGCCTTGTGCTTAATATTGAACAAATAACTGGTATAATGGGACACACCTGTTACTCCAATTACCCAAAAATTGAGGCATGAGGATCAAAAGTTCAAGGCTAGTCTACGCAACTAAGTAAAATCTTTGTCAAATATAAAAAAAGAATTTTCTGGGTATGGTGGCCCACACCTGTAATACCAGCACTTGGGTGGCTGAGGCAGAAGGATCACTGGGTCCAAGAAAAGAGAGGGCTACATAAGGGAGCTCGAGGCTAACACGAAATACATAATGAAACCCTATCTCAAAAATACATAGATGATAGATACATAAAACAATTTTTAAGAATGGGGATGGACTTTAGTTGTAGAGTACTTGCCTAGCAAGTATAAACTTTAATCCCCAGTACTGCAAAGAAAAACAAAATTTAGAAAACAAAGTCGAAGTACTTTAATATTGTAGTCTACTTCAATATTTATTTTATTTTTTGTTTTTGTTCGATGCAACCTGGGATTGAACTCAGGCCCTTGCGCTTGCCAGTGAAGTACTTATTCCACTGAGCTATCTCCCTGGCCCCTGTAGTCTACTTCAAGACAACTAATATATACAAGTCAGAAAAAGAGACTCAAATGTAGTAATGCACATACATCCTAACTTTAATCTCTTTTTTTAACCTCTCTTTTTTTATTGTTACATTTTAGAGAGACATAATGATTACCTCTCCTTTCTAAATAGAACACTGGGTATTTTGGTTGGTTAGTTCGGTTTGGTTTTTTAGCCAATGTTTCCCTAGATAGTCAAGGCTGGCCTTGAATTTGCTGTGTAACCCAGGCTGGCCTCAAACTCACAATACTCCTAGCTCAGTCTCCCAAATCCTGGGACTATTGGTCTGTATCACACAAATTTACTTTCACTTCTCTAGCATTAGAAGATCAGGTTCTTGGGAAACTCTCAAGTCCTTAATACAACACAGCACTACTAAGTCCAAGGGCTTGCAACATGCTTAGAAATTAAAGGGTAGGACTGGGGGGATAGCTCAGAGGTCTAAGTGCCTGCCTAGAAAATTTGGTAGCATGTGCCGTGCCAGCCCGGAAACCACACATGGTGGTTATACCATGTAATCTCAGTGCTGGAGAGGCTAAGACAGGAGGATCACTGAGTCTGAACTGTGTAGCGAGACCTTGTATCTAATTAATTAATTAATTTGTTTAAAAAAGAAAAATTAGCAAAACTGTCATATACAAATGAAATTTTATCTAATTGCTAATCACACCATTAATCACTAGCAGTAATGAAAATAATGACACTTCTTCACCTTTCCAGACACTCTTCCTGTTACTGACAGCATTCAGAAGGGAATAGATTTAATACAGGATACATAATATAGGATTATTTTAGGCCATGGATAGTTTAGCAGTCTAAGTGCCTGTCTGACAATTGCAAGGACTGGGTTTGATCCCTGGCACCACATGCTGTACAGGCCCTACCTCTGAGCTGCAGAGTGAGACCTGTACCAAACACATAAATTTAAATTTAAAAAAATTAAAATTCAGGATTGTTGGGGCCGGGGAGATGGCTCAGTGGAATAAGCACTTCCCTGGCAAGCACAAGGGCCTAAGTTCAATTCCTGGTTCCACAAAAAAAAATTCAGGATTATTTTATAATATTCACTGAAAAGGGCAAATGCAGAAGAGTGCAAGAGATCTGTCCATACACTAGAGACCCAAAGAATACAGCTGACAGTTTGGATCCCACAGCAATGTCCCACACAAGTTCAGCTGAAGACCCACGGCAATGTGTCAATCAAAAATCTGCACTGGGGGCCGGGCATGGTGGCACATGCCTCTAATCCTAGCATTCGGAGGCTGAGGCAGGAGGATTGTTGTGAGTTTGAGACCAGCCTGAGCTACAAAGTAAGTTTAAGGCCAGCCTGAACTGCATAGTGAGACCCTGTCTAAAAAAAAAAAAAGACAAAAAAAAAAAATCTCCACTGGGGGCAGTTCAGATAGCTCAGTGGACTAAAGTGCCTACTTAGGCAGAGCACAGTGGCCAGGGTTAAATCCCTGATGTGCTGTGCTGTGCCTGCTGGCCCCATCCCCAGGGCACACTGGGATAGCAATTGAGACTGGGAGTGGTGGCCCACGCCCATGATCCCAGCACTTGGGAGGCTGAAAACAGAGTGATCACTGCGAGTCTCATCTGTGTAGTGAGACCCTGTAGGCCCTGTGCTAAATACATACATACATACATACATACATACATACATACATTGAAAAAAAAAAAAATCTAAGAAGGCCCAATAGAAAGTCTGTGCCAGCACGATAAAGATCTGTGCCAGCAAACTGAGGGATCTGCCCTGGAGCCAGGAAACAGTGCTCAAGGTAAGGGCCAGAGCTCCCCCAGAGAGAACCACAGCCATCCTCTGGGAGGTGAAGACCCAAGCTACTCTGACATTGAAAACAGCTGAGTTCATAGCAGGAAAGTCAGTGTGACAAACTTCTCTAAGAGAATCAACAGCACACCACTTTCCCCTCTTTTCTTCATACTGTTGGCAACACTCTTCAGGTGGGCCTTCCATACCCAGCAACACGACGATGCAGTGTAACTGGGTGCTACAAATCGACCATTAGTTACTTCACCACACCTTTCCTCTCTGGATGGCCTCAGTTTAAAACCATGAATCATGTGGTCACTTCCGGGGGGACAGATGACATTTAGCACAGGACATGTGAGACTGTGGGAAAAGGGAAGTTGCCGGCCACAAGAAACAAGACAAAACCCCTGCCCTTGGGAAGAATGCCAAAGTCCACAGTAGGACAGTAAGCTTCTAACATTAAAAGAATCAATTAAAAACATAAAAACCAAAGAAAAACCCCACACCATAGGATTAGACTTTGAAGACACAAGGTAATGACTTTCTGGTGACTATACAAACCTACACTAACAGTCCCCAAGGAAAAATGGAGATATTCTCTCCCCCTTGGGATTGGTTTGGGCTAATTTAGCCAAAAAGTCCACTAGCTCATATTTAAAAACAAGAAATACAACAGTGGCTGACTTTACTGACTGCTTACCATGTAAGCATCGAGCTATTTAATTTCTTTACTGCATTTTCTTATAAATCCTAACAATTCCAAGGTTTAAATAACATGAACTCTACAATAAGAAATTTCTTGAGAAAGATGCTGGAGTTATAGCTTAATGGTAGAGCCCTTAGCTTGCATACATACCCATGGATTCAATCTCCAACATACATATACCAATGAAATAAAAATCGTGTCACCTAATTTTTGACTCCAAGGTAGAGTACATGTTTAGTATGTACAAGGTTCTGCATTCCATACCCAACACCAAAAAAGGAAAAAAAAGAAACAAAGATGGAAAATGTTCAAATGAGAAGGGGAACAAGAAAAGGGGGAAAGGACAAGAAAAAAAAAAAAAAGAATATAAGGGGAAAAATAGAAACAAACCTTGAAAATAAAGACGGGTTAGAAAGAGGAGAGGGGAATGTGAAAAAAGGAAGCAAGATATATCATACATCAGATACAAATTCCCTCTGATGAATCTTATCATTATGTATACCTAAAATGTACCAGTAGAAGAAAAAGAAAAAAAAAACAACAGTCTTGATATACAGCTCAGACTCATAGTGATCCTCCTGTCTCAGCCTCCCCAGCTCTGGGATTACAGGCATGCAACCACACCCAATTCTGGGCTGACATGGCATACAGTATCAGGGACTGAACTCGGGACCTTGTACTGGTCAGGCAGGTGCTTATGCTGCTGAGGTATCTTCCCAACCCCAAAAATAAAGTATTAGTAGATTATTTGTTACAGCAACTAGGGCACAGAGTGCATGCTTAGTATCTGTCAGGTCCTAGGTTCCACACCCAACACTGAATGAATAAATAATACAGAAACAAAATAATGAATTACTTTTTTTCTCCATAGTGCTGGGGATCAGTCACAGAGCCTGGCACATGCATGTGCTCTAATACTGAGTTAGAGCCCTAGTCCTTAAGTCACCTTGGTATTTTTTGTAGTTTTGTTTTTGCAGGATTGAACTCAGGGCCTTCATACTGAACTCAATTCTAGCCCTTTAAAACAAACAAACAAACAAAAACTGAACTTTCTTTCTTTTTTTTTGAGGCAGGGTTTCATTAAATTACCCAAGCTGGACTCAAACCTGTGCTCTATCCAGATGTGGTGGTGCATGCCTGTAATCCCAGCACTCGGGAGGCTGATTCAGGAGGACCATTGTGAGTTTGATACCACGCTGGGCTACCAAGTGAGCTCAAGGCCAACCTGAACTGCATAGGAGGACAGAGTCTCAAAAGGACACACACACACAAAAAAAAACACCAAAAACCTATGATCCTCCTGCCTCAGCTTCCCAGGGTCCTGGGACTCCAGGTACATGCCAATATATCCAGAGTGTGGATTTTTGTTTTGTTTTATTGGTTTTTGAGACAGGGTAGTTCAGGCTGGCCTTGAATTCATTATGTAGTCCAGGCTGGCCAGTAATCCTCCTGCCTCAGCCTCCAGAATAGTAGGACCACAGGTACCTAAAACCACACCCAGCTTCAACTCTTTTTTTTTTTTTTTTTTTTGTCTTTTTGAGACAGGGTCTCACTATGCAGTTCAGGCTGGCCTTAAGCTCACTTTGTAGCTCAGGCTGGTCTCGAACTCACAATAATCCTCCTGGAGTGCTGGGATTACAGGCCGAGTGCTGGGATTACAGGATTCAACTGTTATTTTAAGGAAGTTTTTTCCAAGAGTCATTTCATCTGTTTCTTGCATAGAGTATACAATGCTTTTCCTGATGATACACAATTCTGAGTAAAGATTTTCCAAGTTTTTTTTTTTTTTCTTTTTTTGCAGAACCAGGGATTGAACTCAGGCCCTTGCCCTTGCCAGGGAAGCACTTATTCCACTGAGCCATCTGCCTGGTCACCTAAACATTTTCCAAATGTTTTTGTCTGCACTTTTCAAAACATTTTTAAAGATGTATTATCAAAATCAAATACATATATCAAAACAATACTAAACTCCACAAAATTAGGTGTCATATATCCATTTAGGCATCTAAATAAGTTGCCCAACTGCTTATTAGAGCAAATACTGGCAGAGGAGAAAGAGTGACCTCGACCTGGATGGAAATCCAGGTTTCATCATTCACTAGCCATGTGCCCTTAGGCAATTTCTTTCTCTGGTCTGAATCTTCTTATTTCCAAAAAGAGAGTACTTAATTCTAATCGTGGGAGGATTAAGTGTATGTGAAATGCCTAGTACAGGGCCTGACTCATAGCAGGAACTTGGGAAACCATTTCTGATACTGGTAATATTCCCTTGTTATTCATGTAAACTCTTTACAGACAAATCATATTTTTTCTTATTCATATTCTTTTCTTGTATTCCCACTGTAGACTCTTAAGTATTGAAGAAGAAGAAGGAATAAAAGGGGGGTAGGGTAAGAGATACCAAAGTTACAGATGAGGATTTATACCAATTCAACAGAAGCTTAGATAGGAAACAGTTGTGGACTTGTGTGTGTGCATGGATGCATTTGCAGTACTGGGCATTGAACCCAAGGCCCTCACAATGAGTTACATTCCCAGTCCTTTATTTTTTTTAACTTTGCAACAGGGTCTTGCTAATCAGCTAAGTCCTAGAGGCCTAGATGACATGCATGTGATAATATACCAGCTAACAATGTCCTTATTTTTATAAGCCATTCTCAAAGGAGACGCTGCTGCTGCATACAAATCAGAACTGTCCTTCATTCATTCCACAGGTACTTCTGAATATCTACTCAGTGCAGGTCATGCCACACAACATGCATACAAGAGTAACAAAAGCAGAACTGGGGAGATAGCTTGGTAGTCTAAGCATCTGCCTGACAAGCGCAAGAACCCAGATTTAATCCCTGGCACTTCATGGCATGCCAGCCATGGAACCCCAGGCTTGCCATGCCAGCCACCGAAACTGGGTGTGGTGGTGCACGCCTGTAATCCCAGTGCTGGGGAGGCTTAGACAAGAGAAGCATTACAAATCTGAGCTGCATAGTGAGAGCCTGTACAAAATAAATGAAAGGTTAAAAATAAATAAAGGTTAAAAAAAATTAAGCGTGACAAAAGTAAAAAGTTCCAATCCTCCTAGAGCTTGCAGTCATGAAATCATACAGATAAGGACAAACTCGTGAGAAATTACAGGACAGGTAAAGGACAGCCAGCAAGAAGGGCCTAACCTAACTGAAGAGCTCATACAGGCCTTCTACACAGACCAGAGAATTAGGAGCTGAAGCAGGAAGAGGGAACCCACAAGGAGAGAACCCAGCTCACACAACTTCCCTACTGCAGCAAGAGACAGCAAGACTGCAGGACTACAGGCCAGTGTGTCCACAGCAGAGATGAAGGGGACACAGCAAGGTTGTAGGCTGCACAGATCTTAGGAGGGGTTAGAGTAGCTAAGTGGCAGAGTGCTTGTCGAGCTCCATCAAGCCAACCTGGATTCAACCCCTAGCAACACCAAGGCCAAAAACAGGAGGGTTTCATGAAGACTCATCCTGGATCAGGCAAGCCAATGAGAAGGGGCAATCAGGACTGCAGTGAGACTTCAGCTTATGGACTACGTATTGGCTCAGGTAGGAAGCAGAACTCCTGTGAGAATATGAACAGTGCTTTGGATTAGCAGGGAGGGGTGCCAATGGTAAAAGGAAGCTGATAAATCCAAGAGGCACTCAGAAAACTCTAAGGATACAGCATCAGCAGCATCTCTGATCGGCAGGACAAAGAGAAGCATGCACCATACAGGAGGAATCTATTCCAGAGATGTCTTTAAGGCAGTTCATATGCTCCAGAAAGGGAAGGCCTCAATGTACTTGTTTTCCCCTGAAAATATGTTAATTTGGTGCAGTCCCGTTTGCTTATGAAATACAGCTCAAAAAGATTTTTTTATATTTCCAAATAAGACTCTCAAAAGAACAAAACTTTTCCAATACTGAGATATTTTAAAGGCTCCACTATAATGTTCGAAATCAATTCCCAATAAGCCTAAAACCAGTTTGAGCAATGGGGCAGCAGTAGGGAACAAATGTGTCATTTCCCATGACAACTCCTGTAAGACTGATGTGAATTTGCTGCTGGTTAAATATTTCAAAGAAATTTTAATAGTTACGAAAATGCTTATGCATGGGGCTGGGAAGATGGCTCAGTAGAGTAAGTGCTTGCCTGGCAAGCGCAAGGGCCTGAGTTCAATCCCTGATTCCACCAAAAAAAAAAAGATGAAAATGCTTATGCAATATTAAACTATTAAAATATGAGAGTACCAGGTATTTCCATAATTAGAAATGCTACTTTTATATCTGTATTTCAACACTTTGAAATGTCTGTAGAAATTTTGGTATTTTGTGGGGAAAAAATGCAATTACAGGAACACTCTAACATTTACTTTCCTCATTTTAATTTTGTTATTTGACACCTAATGTCATTTTTTTAGAAGACTGATGCCTTAGGTCTTTTTTATTTTATTGTTTTTTGCGATGGTCTAGGCTATGTAGTTCAGGCTGGCTTTGGGCTCACTATGTAGCCCAGGCTGGCCTCAAATTTGCCCGGATCTTCCTGCCTCAGCCCACCCAAGCAGTGAGATTACAGGCACCAAGTCACATGTAGGTCTTAGAAACTTGAAATATGACCCAAGGGGGGGGGGGTTAAGAAATCTTTAAAGTCCCCAGTGCTATAGCAGGATGGGCTCATGAACCACCTGCTTGCAATAGAAGCTGACTAGTATTTTAATAACATCCACTTGCAAGGACCAGGTCACTATTATTAGAGGTACAAAACTAAATTCTAAAATGTTCTTCCTTTGTTGATTTTATCTCAAGGTATCAAAAGACAAGACTGTGGTCTGAGGTCAAATGTGAAAAAACGTCATCACCAAAAAGGACGACAACAGTCACAGTCAAGGGCTTTTAAAAATCAGGTCTCAAATAAAGGCCACCAACTGGTAGCAATCAGTTCGTGAAACCAGGGTGTCTGCAGTCGGGGACTGACCGCGCTGGCCAATGGTGCGCCCCAGGAACAAAGGCTGCGGGGCTCGATATGAGCCATAGGCAGGACTCACCTTCTGCTTTTTCCATGAATTTTATTTTATTTTTATCTGCTTATTTTTAAATGTGAATCAGACTATGCGTTTGCGCACAGCTCTAGCTGGACTCGGGCAAAGCCAGAAAGCACACAGCAGCGCCCTACGGCGTCCCCCGGGTGCGCCGGGTCCCCAGTCTTAAAGGGAAGGTGGGGTGGCCCGGCGCTGGCTTCTCCGGGAAGGAGACCCAAGGACCCAGGGACCGCATCCTCAGGGACAATGGGGCGCGGTGGGAGCTGCGGAGATGGACGCGATCTTGGCGTAGGGGTCGCCATGGTCCTCAGGAATTGGGGAGCACCTGAGGCACAGGGAGAATCCAGGCCCGCGCGCACGGGATGATCTGGGACCCGGAGACGGCCAGGCCGGGACATAACCGCAGGGGCCACTTACCTGCTCCTCCTCCGGGCTCAGCTCTGGGGCCAGGCCGGGCCGGGGCTCGGCCATTGGCTCCATCCCACCGCGGGCACTGCACCCGAGGGCGACAGCCCGCCCCTCAGCGACCCGCTGCGCGCGCGCGCATGTCCGCCCTTCCCGCCCGCCCGCGCTCCTCAAGCGCCGGGCCGGCCGCACCCGACCGCTGCGCCGCGGCTCTTCAGGCCCGGGCGGGACGCGGCCTGTGCTGCGCTGCCGCCGCGGGGGAGGGGAGGGGAGGGCCGGGGCGGTGCTGACGGGGCGTGGTTAAGCACGGAAGGGGCGGGACCGAGCGGGCGCCCCCTCCCCCGCCGCCGCGCCGCGCCCATTGAGAAACCCACGGCTCATTCACAACGGGTTCGCGGTGTGCGGGCTCAGCCGCCAGGAGGAGACCGAGAGCCCAGGGGGCGGGTAGAAAGGAGGGTGGCTCGGCGAGAGGAAGAAGGAGTGCAAAGAAAAGGACCAGAGAGGGGGAAGACAGAAGGACGAAAAGGGGAAGGAGAGTAGAGGGTGAAGGGAAAGAAAGAAGGCTGAGTCGGTGAGGCTGAACCCGATGGTGGGCTGAACCCGGTGGTGGAGTTACACTGTTACTTCCGAGGTGTCCCTGCCGCCACCCCCGCCATTTCCATGACCCCTGCATCCCGAAGGGCCCTGAAAGAGGCTGCCTAGAGCTAGCAACCCTCTCTCTCCAGCTTTCTCCCTGCTGTCTGTATCCTGGGATCCATAACCACTGCATCTAGTTTTAATCCCTAAAATTCCCGATTTCGAATCTTATTTAGGAATCAAGGAGACTTTGAAAAACTTTATCACTCGGGGGCAGGAAAGAGCTCTGGGCTGGTGGTGGGGAGACACGGTTGGAGTCAGCTTAGGGGCTGGGGACACAGGAAAGGCAACACTGGATCTGTTGCAGCATTCCAGACTGAAGATAAAATATTCCCGAAGGGATTCAAGGAGCGAGAGTGCCACGGCCAGTGCCATGAGCTAAAACCCTGCAGGGAACCAGAGAGATGCAAGGCACGGGTGTTTAGACAATGGAGAGGATGGGCACCACATGCCCATAACCCAGCATCCTTGGAGGTCAAAGCAGGAGGATCTCAAAACCAAGAGCCCTGCTTGGACAACCTAGTGACTGTCTCAAAATTTAAAAAGAAAGTGTTCTGGTCAGCTTCTATCCCAGCTAGGTTAGTTCTTCCTCAGCACCACAGACTGGCTCTAGATTGAGTTTATCAGATGTACTGAGCTTGCTTCAGTACTGCACGACTCTTGTGAAAATGGTAGTGATTAAGCCGGGCGTGGTGGCGCATGCTTTATCCCAGCACTCGGGAGGCTGAGGCAGGAGGATTGTTGTGAGTTCGAGACCAGCCTGAGCTACAAAGTGAGCTTAAAGCCAGCCTGAACTGCATAGCGAGACCCTG
This sequence comes from Ctenomys sociabilis, assembly GCA_004027165.1. Classification (NCBI taxonomy): domain Eukaryota; kingdom Metazoa; phylum Chordata; class Mammalia; order Rodentia; family Ctenomyidae; genus Ctenomys; species Ctenomys sociabilis. Next base: position 11,593 of record PVKA01006594.1, on the reverse strand, counting down.
TCTCAAAAAGACAAAAAAAAAAAAAAAGAAAAGAAAATGGTAGTGATTACTTCTATGCCAGGCAATGGGCTGTGGTTACTCCATGTGCAAACACATGGCATGGTAGATCATGAAACTAGAAAAGGGAAGATTCAACAGTGCACATGATATGCTTTCATGTGGCTGGGGAGATGGCTCAGTGGAATAAGTGCTTGTCTGGTATAGTACAAGGGCCTGAGTTCAATCCCCCGTTCCACAAAAAAAAAAAAAAAAAAAAAAAAAAAAAAAAAGCTGTTATTTGGATAAGGAAAATGAATTAAGGTTTTTTTTTTCAGAACTGAGGATTGAACTCAGGCCCTTGCACTTGCCAGGGAAGTGCTTATTCTACTGAGCCACCTCCCCAGTCCCAGAAATTAAGTATTTAATTGTAAATTAATTACTTACTAAATATAGAAGCTGTAGAGGAATGCACAAGGAAGGTAAGAGTGGCTTTTAAGAGGTGAGTTCAGAATGTAGGGAGAAGTGGAAGGGAGCCAGGTATTGTACACACACTTGTAATCACAGCACTGGAGAAGTTGAGGCAGGAGGATCATGAGTTTAAGGCCAACCCATTGAGAGTTTATCTCCCAAAGGGTGGTGGGTTTACCTGGATGGACATATACATTTTATTTATTTTTTACTTTTTTTTTTTTTTGTGGAACCATGGATCCAACTCAGGCCCTTGAGCTTGTATTTACTTTTAATTAAAGTAGAATATGCAGAGTGAAAATATAAGTGTTAAGGTTGGTTGAATGTTCATAAATTGAACACTCATGCCACATCATACAAGTGAAGAACCGGGCATTCCCAACTTGCCGAAGCACCATACCCCTTTCTGGGCCCTGCTGTCCTAAAGGGTAACCCCTGTCTTGCTCAAACAGCAGTTTTCTCTGTGTGTGTTGAAATTTTTCATGTGCAGGTATAACTTTTTTTTTTTAATGTTTTAATAAATTAAAAAATGCACTTTTTCTTCCTCAGATGAAGAACAGTGGTGTTTGAGTAGAACAAGCTGGATAAAGGAGAGGATAGGGATCTCTTTAGATTTCTGTAGAGTATCTCATCCATACTCTACAATCTTAAGTTACACTGAGCTAAAACTTGAACCCAAGTGCTCTAACTTCTAGTCCAGGGATCACACTAAAAAAAAAGAAAAAAATGAAGAGGTTAAGCTTCCTGAGCAAGAGCCTGCAGCAGTGTTTTGGGAGGCACAGCTGGGGGAGGAGGGGGAGGTAGCTGTGTAGTGCAGTGCTGCAGAATCAGGGCCACCAAGGTTTCAATCAGATGATGCTTGTTTGAGATAAGCATCACAAAGAGAATGCTGGCTGCTGGCTTCACTCTTCTGACTCTCAAAAGGCATGAAGGCCAGAGACAGTGTCCCCACCCATCTTCAACAGAGGTCTGGAGACCCAGCCAGGTGCTGCCACCCTGCTCACTCAGCACCTACAGGCTGCACAGTGGTCTGTGATGGCAAGTGACAGAAGCAACATAATGACCACCACTTGGCAAAATAAACCACTGCATACACATCCACTGGAGTAAGTTAACCTTTATCGTGTCTTGGGGCCAAGTATGAAGGTGTATATCTACAAACCCAAGACTCAGGAGACTGAGGCTGGATCATCACTGAGAGTCCAAGTCCAGACCAGAGTACATAGTGAATTTAAGGCCAGCCTGAGCTAGAGTATGCAAGAGTATGCTAAAAAAAAAAAAAAAAAAAAAAAAAGGCCAGGGTGGTGGTGGTGCATGCCTGGAATCCTAAGACTTGGGAGGCTGAGACAGGAGGATTGTTCCAAGTTCAAGGCCAGCCTGAGCGAAGTTAGTTCAACAGCAACAACAAAGAAAAGTGTTCAAGGCCAGCCTAGACTATATAGTGAGACTGCCTAAACATCCCCCCAAAACACAATTAAAAATTTAACTTAGAAGAGATGAAGGGTCAGAGATATGGCTCATTGGTGGAGTGCTCACCTTGCACACATAGGCCCTGGGTTTGATTGCCAGCACTAAATAAATAAGATGGGGAATATAGCCTAGAATTATTGTTGAGCATGCAGGTGGCAGCCCTGGGTACAATCCCCAGTACTTACCCAAAAGGGAGGATACTGTATGTATTGCATGTGTTCAGTCCAATTTGCTGTTAAAAAAAAAAATATATATATAGAACAAAGTAGGTCGATAGTGATCCTTTTCTTATATAGAACACGAGATAGATGGCCCTGCATGCTCTGACCTGGCCTCCTTTGGTGTTGAATGCTTAGGTTGGCTTCATAGCTGAACTTGGATCAAACTTAGGACCTTGCTCATGTCAGGTAGGTGCTTATGCCATTGACAGTGGAAAATACAGAACCTCAAGAGAAGGGTGCTCAGGGAGGTAGCTCAGTGGAATAAGCACTTCCCTGACAAGCACAAAGGTCGGAGTTCAATCCCCTGGTCCCGCAAAAAAAAAAAAAAGAGAGAGAGAGAGAGAGAGAGGTACTATGGTTCATATTTCTGGTCTTTGTGCTTTTTTTTTTTTTTTTTTTAAAGGAGGGATTGAACTCAGGCCCTTGCACTTGCCAGGGAAGCACTTATTCCAGAGCCATCTCCCCAGCCCCTTGTCTTGTTTTTTAAATGTACTTAGTACAGGATTTACAGGGTCTCACTACACAGATTGGACTCTAGTGATCCTGTTTTCAGCCTCCCAAGTTGCTGGGATTATAGGCAATGCCACTACCATACCCAGTCTCAATCATCTGTCTCAGCATGCCCCAGGTAGGGATTGAAGCCTAAGCAGATGCTTTAATCTGCTGAACTATCTGGTGGCCCTTTGTTTAAGACAGGATCTCACTATGCAATTCAGGCTGGCCTTGAGCACACTTTGTAGCCCAGGCTGATTTCAAACTCTCAACAATCCTCCTGCCTTAAGCTTCTAGAATGCTGGGATTTCAGGGGATTACAGACATGTGCTACCACACTAGGATGAATTTTTCCTTCTTAAATTTTTTCTCCCTTTTCACTAGTGGAGATTAAATTCAAAGCCTCAAACACGCTAATACATCCTGACTCTCTTTGATTGATGGGGTCTCATTGAGTTGCCTGGGTTGGCCTCAAATTTGTGATCCTACTGCCTCTGACTCCCAGAGTACTGGAACATAACAGGCATGCACCCATATGACCTGGATTTTTTTTTTATATTTTAGTTCAGGGTCTACAGGGTCTCAGTACACAGATCAGACTTAGGATTCTCCTGTTTTCAGCCTCCCAAGCACTGGGATTACAGGCGTGCACAACCATGCCCCAGTCTCAATTAAAGTCTCAGTGCGCCCCAGGGGCAGGGCCAGCATAGCAAGCTGGGAATGAACCTGAAATTCCCCCCCCCCCCCACTGCATCTGCCTAAGCACGTGCTTTAATCCATTGAGCCATCTGGCAAGCCCTCTGGATGGGTTATTTTGTTTTTCACTTCTAGGCATAAATAGATGCCATAATAGACCTGAAGGTCTATCTAGAAATCCTATCCTCCTTAACCCCCACCTTCTTTACCAGACAAATCTGACTCATTCTTAAGGTCTCAGCTTAAGTCACTTCCTCAGTGAGATCTTTTATTACTCCCTTAACTGAATTAGATTCCAGGCTTTTTGTTGTTGTTATTGTTCAAAAAGGCACCAAAAAAGGTTGAAATCAAACACCCCAACCTATAACCCACCCATCTTTTTGGTTTTAGCATGAGAAAAGGTAAAACATGTTATTAATAATTTTAAAAATAATTACATGTTAACAGGATTATTATTATTTTGTATTTTAGGGAAGATCTACGGGGAGTTCAGGGTTCACTACTAGATCAGACTTGTAATTTGCCTGTTTACAGCCTCCCAAGAGCTGGGATTACAGGCACCCATGCCACCATGCCCAGTCTCAATTGCAGGTTAGCACATCGCAGGGGCTAGGCTAGCACAGCAGGCTTGGGGATTGAACCCCAGCCCCTGTGCCTGCTTGCAGGTGCTTTATTTTTTTATTTTATTTTATTTTTGTCTTTTTGAGACAGGGTCTCGCTATGCAGTTCAGGCTGGCTTTAAGCTCACTTTGTAGCTCAGGCTGGTCTCGAACTCACAACAATCCTCCTGCCTCAGCCTCCCGAGTGCTGGGATTACAAGCATGCGCCACCACGCCCTGCTTGCAGGTGCTTTAATGTGAGCTACTTGGGTGGCCCATTGACAGGACTATTTTGGATATCTGGATTTGATTTGGCTAAAATCAAACATTATAGCTAAAACAAACAAAAAAACCCAGCCATCTTTTAAACAGGCGGCAAGAGGTGTTTTACAATCCATAAGAAATAGGACCAGGAGACACACTGCTATCCAGGTTACTAAAACCAGCTCCCTAGTTAAAAACATCACAGGTGCTAGCCCAAGAAAAAAAAAAAAAAAAAAGAGAGGTCTTTCTACTGCTGGTCCACACCATCAAGTGGCTTTACTGGGTCCATCGGGCTGAGTTCTCAGTCTTACGTATCTGTCTATAGACAGAGGGTGTTTGGGAGAACACCACTACTTCATTCTGAGCACAGCCTACCCAAACTGCTATGGACAGGGGAACAAGTGACCCCTGAACTGATATAGTTGATGACCGAGAACAAAACACTTAAAAGGCCCCAGGGACTAAACATCTAGGCTGCCTATGACATTTCCTTGGCAGAGGAACAGAGTCCCTATTGCAAAACTGACCTACATTCAAAAAGGAGCTTATTGACGGAGGTGAATGTTTGAGTTCGCAGTCAGCAGGATCCAGTATCGTCACTGTGTGAGGGTAGTAAGGGTTCTTCCTTCTCCAGTTTTTTACAGTCAGCGAGACCAGCTCTCCAAGGACAGACTCAAAGGTATGTTGCTTGGGATATGCTGAATGCATGTAATTGGGCTCTGCCTGCCCGGATGTGTCCTCAGAGAGAATTGATTCAAAGGGATATTGCACATCACACGAGTTGACCCGAGCCCTCTGAAACTGTCCGCAGAACATTATTCCTGCTGTGTGCCCCTTTATCTGGCTAGAGAAGTATTAGAAAGCAGAAGCCACAGAAACTGGGACATGCTTCCTGAACACACAGTAGAAACATACTGGTTTGCTGAAGATACCATCTTCCACTTGTATGGCCATCTGAGAGCTCTAGCTCAGTTTGAGGGCTCCTTCCTCACTTCCCTTTCCTCTGTGACATAAAATCCCAAGCCTCCTGTCTCTTCTCAAGCCATGCTGAGCCTGCTTCAGTTGCCAGAGCCAGGCCTGTCCTGCTCAGGAGGGGCAGGTGCAGTGCCTGTCTGTGCCCCTCTTGGTCCCTCCAACATGAAAGAAACATGGGTCTCTCTTAGTTCCTCTGCAGAGCCTAAGCTTGTGTGCCTTTCACAAGCACCCTCCCTTTGCCTGCATGAGTCCCTGCACCAAGTTCTTTGCACACTTCTACACTGAGTACCCATCTCCCCACCATGGCACCCCCACACACATTCTGCTCTGTATATTTCTCACTAGACTATGCCCTCTCAAGGACTGAGTCCTGTCCACCCTCAAATCCCCTCCACATTTCAGGGCCCCTCGAGCAAGTTTTATCTGCTGTGGTTAAGGAGTAGACAAGTCCCAGAAGCATTTTACCTCGAGCCACGTCTAAACCAAAGAAAATCAAACTCAAATACTGAGAACTGGTAACACTCAAAATACTAAGAACTGCAGTTCCTGGTAAGGTCTTTCAGAAACATGACACTGCCCGCAGAAGCACCTGGCAATGCAGCAGAATGTCTGGGTGCTGAGAGGTTGAAATGGGCCAAGACTAGACTGCCAGAGTTTCTTTCTTTGTTTTCTCTTTGTTTTGGGGGGACAGCATTTCACTGTGTAATCCAGGCTGGCCTTGAACTCGTGGTGATCCTGTCTGACTCCCAAGTACTAGAATTCCAAGGTGTACACTACCAATGTTTGGTTAACAACTTTCTAATACATTGCAGATCTGAGTTACACTTATCACAGTAAGAGCTGTTTAATTCCATGTGAATGCTACCTCTCCAGTTGCCTGAGCCAGCATTTTAGATAGGAGAGAAACACTTTCTTTTTTTTCTTTTGGCAGAACCGGGGATTGAACTCAGGCCCTTGCGCTTGCCAGAAAAGCGCTTATTCTACTGAGCCATCTACCTGGCCCCAGAGAAACACTTTCTACTGGAGTAAAATCAAGTCACTTGTTATGGTCACATATTCTCCCTGGTGCCTTGCTGGACCTGTCCGCAACAGGATCCTAAGGAGGCTGCCCTCTCTAGGTCTCCATGCTGCCTCCGGACTGGCCTTGGTCCTGGGGAGGAGGCTGTGGCACGGGGGTAGATAGGTGTTCCAGCTCATAGTGCCCACTTTCATGTCCCTCAAGTGTGAGCTTCTCTCTTGTGTCCTTCTGGCTTCTCTTGTGTTCAATGATCTGCTGCAGCTGATGTCCCGCATATTCTGGCTTGGTGGTCAGTGGACCTGTGGGCACAGCCATGCCCAGGATATCTGATACCATGTAGGGGCGCAGCCAACCCACCAACGGTGTGCTTCCAGGGCTGTAGTGGGTCTGCTTGTGGTAGAAAAGGAGTCCATCTACCTGCAAGAGGAAAATGGGGTCACCATAGTTGCTGGGGTCATACAGAACAGAACTTATGACCCCAGTCTTTTTCTGCTTGCTCCCCATGTGTACAATTTCTCTAAATGAAGAAACAGCCTAGAAAACTAACTTCTAGAAAGTAAAAAAATCCAGAGAGCACTTTCCTATTGAGAGAGTGCTTTACTTTCTGGGCATGGTGGCACATGCCTATAATTCCAGCACTTGGGAGGCTGATGCAGGAGGACTGCCATGAGTTCAAGGCCAGCCTAAACTACAAAGCAAGACCCTGTTCCCCTACCAAAAAAAAAAAAAAAAAAAAATTTAAAGGGTGTTTTCCTCTCTACTGTCTCACCCCTGACCCACAGGAGGGTCTGGAGAAGGGCTGTCCAGACTTAGAGGGTCCTGCGGGGGGTCCTTAAAAATACACTGTGAGCCAGGGAGATGGCTCAGTGGAATAAGTGCTTCCCTAGCAAGTGCAAGGGCCTGAGTTCAATCCCTGGTTCCACAAAAAAAAAACAAAAAAAAAAACAGAGTGTGAAGTAGAAATCCCAGTGGAGTCCAGTTCTCCTATCCCCAAACTCTAGTCTATCATCCAAAAGTCTGGTGCAGTGGCTGATCCTCCTGCAGAAAAAGAGGACAGGGCCTCCAAGGTGCCAGGCCGTAAGTAGAACACACAGGCTGCCAGATCCCTACCATTCCTGGCTGCCTACACACCCCCATAAAGTGTATGTGAGCCACATTCTGGGAAATTCAGCTTTTCTCAACGGGAAGACCTCCTACAGCCCCACATTGTCTTTTCTGTGATTCAGTGACTCATCTCTAAAAAGCATTTCTTGCCACTGGGGTATAAGGGTTATAAATAAAGACAGTATTCTCACCATCTTCTTAATTGACTCCCAGAAATGAAGGCAACTCAGCCTTTGCCATTTCCTCATCCAGGAAGCTGTATCCTTTATAAAATTAGATCCATGCAAGCAATTCCATGCGAGTGACTAGGCAGAACTGTAAACGGGTGCTGGGCAGGAACTCTGTTTACTGAGGGTCACTGCAGGTTCCAAGGATGATAAAAGACTACCCAGGACTGAGGCCTTCTGGGGACAAGATGCCGCTGGTGCTAAGATGGGACAAGTCTGGGAAAACTGCTATTCAGCAAGAACTGCATCTTGGGGATTTGTGCTTTGGCCAGGAGATGATTGTAGTCCAAACATTTAGGGCAGCCACAGATTCCCTTACTTCGTAGTCAGCATGGTGGCCAACAAGGGGAAGCTGTTCTCATGCTTGTGGCAGAAAAGCACAAAAAAAGGACCCAGGCACAGAGGCCTTTGCCCATCTCTGGGCCTCAGTTTCCCTCCCAGGGCTCTGGCGTCTGATTCAGCGCGGCAGGCACATTCCTTCCACTGAGCCAGCCTCCACCCCAGCAAAGTAAATATCCTAAAAGCTGTGTAACTGAGCCTCCCTGAACCCTATGGTCACATCAAAGCAATAGAGAGGTCAGCTCTATTACCTCAAAAGGAAAATCCATAGCCAGCACTTTACACAGGCTCTCAGGGGTACAAGGGAAATTCTTCAGTCCCACAAATTTAAACTGAAATATAAATGAGAACATGGAATTAGTGCATGTTATGTAGGATACTGGTGTTAGGCACTGAAAACCACCATTCACATTTTCAGTCTCATCCTTCCCTGTCCCCTCCCCTCCCCCTGTCCTTTGACTGGTCAGTGTTTGTCCATCTTCCTTTCCACTCAGGAATCATCTCGTTGTAGGAGAATCATCTGGAAGTTTTTAACAATTCCGGGTGCTAGGCTGGGAATGAGTCTCAAAGGGTGTCTGCTTATTTTCTCTGAAGCATTCCACAGAAAAGCAACAAACAAAAACTGACGGTTGGGCACAGTGGCACATGACATACCTAAAAGCCCAGCTACTTATGAAGTTGAAGCAAGATGATTAGGAGTGCAAGGCTGGCCTAGACTACTTTGTGAGTCTTTGTCTCAAAATAAGATTTTAAAAAAATAGTTGGGGATGTGGCTCGGTGTAGTGTTTACCTATGGTGTGTACGAGCCTAGGTTCCATCCTTAGTGCTGCACATCATCCCATGTGCACATGGCATTTTTTTTTCCTCTCCTACATTGCCCAGGCTGGTTTCAAACTCCTGGGCTCAAGTGATCTCCAGCATTGACTTCTCCTGAGGTGGTGACTCTAGCTGTGTGGCCCCATCCCCACCTGATCCTGTCACATTCTGAAGTCATTGGTTTGATGGCCAAGATTCCTAGGCTGTCAAGATGGGCTGTAGGGCTCCAAGGAGGCATCCTCTGAGCCTGTTCTGCTCAATGAAATGAATGATGAATGAGATGAGTCTTAGCCATGATTGAAATGGTTCCCAGGCCATGGCCCATGGACCAGCAGCATCACTGTCACAAGAGACATTATTAGAAACCCGATTATCAGCCTGGAGCATGGTGCATGCCTGTAAGCTCAGCCCTCTAGGAGCTCAGGCAGAAGACTCACATATTTCTAGTAAAGGCAATGAGCAAGACCCTGTCTCAAAATAAAAAATAAGAAAATGAGCTGGGGCTGTTGCTCAGTGTCAAAGCTCTAGGTCAGTGGCAGAGCACTTGCCTACCATGCATGAGGCCTTGGGTTCAACTCACAAACAATCATTCAATCAATCAGATAGTATTTTCTTTAAGTTTTTTCTATTAACCATTATTTAATATGTGCCTGCCATAATTTTTTTTTAACCAGGAATCAAATTCAGGGCCTCATGCTTGCCAGACAGGCACTGTGCTGCCTGGCCCTCCTATAAGTACTACTCTAGGAGGGCTGGCATATTTTTATCATTTGGTTTTTACAACTCTATAAGTAAGGGGTAGAAACTCTAATTTTTATTATTTTTAAATTATTATTATTTTTTTTTGGCAGAACCAGGGATTGAACTCAGGCCCTTACGCTTGTCAGGGCAGTGCATATTCTACTGAGCTATCTCCCTGGCCCCTAAATTAAATTTTTGAGAAAATATTTTTGTAGGTAGGCATAGTGGCAAACTCTTATAATCCTAGTACCTAGGAACTAAGGAAGGAGAACTTCCCCAAGTTCAAGGCCAGCCTGAGCTATCAGTGAGACTCAAAACGCCAAAAAAACACTAAAAACAAAGAAAAAGAATTTAAAAAGAAGGAAAGCATTTTTTGTATTACTGGAGATCAAACCCAGGGCTTCTGTATGCTAACCAAATGCTCTAACAATACACCTCAGCTTTCAGCCTGTTCACTATTAACCACTTAGCAGTGTACTGTGGCCATCACTCAGGCAGCAAATCTGCTTTTTTTTTTTTTTTCTTCTGGTGGAAAAGCATTGAGCATTGAACTCAGACCTTTGTGCTTGCCAGGCAAGCGCTTATTCTACTGAGCCATCTCCCCAGCCAGCAAATCTGCTTATACACTATCCTGAACATTGATCAGGCAAGTATCATTTCAACCAGTCTATTCATGTACTGAATAAATTTGATAAAATTATCATTTTCATATTTCCTGTTATATTATTTATAAGAATTAACCAAACAGTGACAACTTTTGGTCATCCTGTATTTAAATAACTGGATTAGTAAGTTGTTAAAGCCACACATGGAATTCAAATTGTTCCAGATTTTTTTCTTAGGACCCAGCAAGATCCAGCTGTTTTTTTTTTTTTTTTTTTGGCAGAACCGGGCATTAAACTCAGGCCCTTGTGCTTGCCAGGGAAGCACTTATTCCACCGAACCATTTCCCTGGACCAAGATCCAGCTGTTAAGCCCATACTCTTCCCATTATACCATGCTGCCTCACAAAAGATGAACCATGATTCTATGTAGGTAACAGACCAGTTAAAATCATTCCCTACAAAGAACTCTGGGATCCTAGCACCTGTTCTTACAGGATTAAGCTTGGTTTTCTCTCCCAGTCCTTCTTCTTCTGGTAACTTTGAATGCATCCAGTAGAATCGGAAATCAGTCTGCCACCAAAAAAGAACATAAAAGGGTGAGATGTTGCTCATCTATTTTTTTTTTTTTTTTTTTTTTTTTTTTGGTGGAACCGGGGATTGGACTCAGGACCTTGCGCTTGCCAGGAAAGAGCTTATTCCACTGAGCCATCTCCCCAGCCCCAATACTGTTCATCTTAAACTCTAACATAAACAAAACACTCTGTACAAAGCCCTAAACCTCCTTTTTTGGCAATACTGGAGACTGAACCCAGGACTTCACATATCCTAAGCAAATGCTCTACCACTGACCTTTATCCCCAGCGCTTTTTCAATTTTATTTTTTTTTCTTTTTGAGACAGGGTCTCACTATGCAGTTCAAGCTGACCTCAAACTCCAGTGGTCCTCCTGCCTGCACCTCCTAAGTGCTGGAATTAAGGCATGCACCACCATGCCTGGCTCAATTTTATTATGAAACAAGATCTTGCTAAATTGCCTGGACCGATGCTGAACTTATGATCCTCCTGGCTCAGCCTTCCAAGTATCTGGACTTATAGGGGTAAGTACACAACCTACTTTATTATTTGAGTCATTACTATATATCTTTACAGAGTTACGCACAAAGAATTAGCATATTACATTAGCAAATTACATTGTTATTATTTTGCTTTTAAGTGAGGTGTGGTATATATGACTATTATCTCAGCACTCTAGGGGGCTGAGGAACAACTATAAATTCAAGCCTGGGTAACTTAGCACCTTAGTGACACTCTATCTCAAAATAAAACACTTAGAAAAGTAAAGTAAAAAAAAAAAGGCTAAGTAATGGAGGGAGAATTATATCATGTACAGGTACAAATTCTCTATGATGAATGTGATCATTATGCATATCTAAAATGTATTAGGGGGGCCAGGGAGATGGCTCAGTGAATAAGTGCTTCCCTGGAAAGCACAAGGGCCTGAGTTCAATCCCTGGTTCCACCAAAAAAAAACAAACAAACAAATAAATAAATTAAAAAAATAAAATGTACCAATAAAATCT